>JAXIVJ010003778.1:80000-90055 GCA_036785665.1 Chirona hameri
GCGTGGGGGCGCGCCGCCCGAAGACAAAAAGCGGGCCGTCGGTGCGCCGCCGTCCAGGCCGTCGGCTGGTGGGCGGTCGCGCAGCCCCGACGGCGCGCCCGCGTGGTATTTTTATCTGCCTCATGTGCCTCTGCAAGATCAACGCGTTGATGGCAAGGGCGGATCCAGGGGAATTCTGGCGGGGGAGGGCCGAGTGGTCAGTGGTGGCAGGGGCGGTCCCCAGGGTTGGTCGCGATATAAGGCGGGAGTGGTAGGGAGAGGCGGATCCAGGGGGTCGCGAGGGGAGGCACAGGCGTATCCAGGTCGTCATTATCTTATAATTTCTCAAAGACTACCCACATACCTTTCTCGGGTCCCCGATGGAACCGCTAGTTGGGACGTGCATTTGCACTTTCGCTCAGGTAAATGCACGCAGTCATTTTGCGCTTTTCCTGATCGAGTTTGGGGAAAATACTCCCCACTGCCGGTAAATATGCCACGTGGCATTTGGATTGCTCCTAGACGTGCTGAACCGTGCTTTGACGTTCTGGGACGTGCCCGGGACGTGCTGGTCGGAACTGGCGTGCCGGCGTGCACGGTCTACGGACGTGAGGGTATGCAAACGCAGCTACACTGTCGACGTGTCGACATGTTGTGCTGTGCATCATTGACAATTTGCGATTGTCACGGTATCTTCGGGATTCCCGTGAGTCGTACACATTGCGTCCAAGTTGCTTGCTCGTGTAGGCTCAGTTGCCGTCGTAGTATACGCCGTAGACTCAGCACAAGTGACTAATCATTATTTCAACGATTTGAGTCTTACGTCTCTGAATACTTAGAGCTTTAAGCGTATTGCAGAGGATTGGTTGTGTCTGTTTAACGAGCTCATCTCAAAGAACTGGGTTCGAGATTTGCATCCGAATAGTTGTGGCGTTCAGATCCCAGATAACACTTCTGACGAGACGGGGTAGGGGAACGCGAGGTGAGCGGGCGCGCGGCGGGTGTAGACGCCGAGTCTGGCCACCTTACCCTTGGACCCTGCTGACCTCCGGCCGGCCGGCCGTAGCGCGACCCTCTGACCCTGCCGGCCGGCGCGGCTGCCGGGGGTGTTAACTGGGAGGCGGGTTGGAGTTGAGTGGGTGTGGGTGTTTTTCCGACGTGGTGTGGGGGGTGGGGGAGTAAAGTGGTGTTGCGATGATGGAAGGGATGAGAGCAGTAAGGTAACAGGATGTGACGTTTGGGGGTGGGGGGGGGGGGGGGCTGAAGGTAGGGATATGAGATAAATATGTTTTGTAAGCACACATTGGTGATCAACTATGCGGAGACGAGAATACTGCAATAATTTCCAATATATTTTGTGTATCATTTCCAAACTATTCGTGTTCGTCATCTTGAAATGTCACTGGACCATTCCTCCACTTTGCGTCTGTCCGCGCCCTTTATTTCATTTACTTGAACACAGTCGGACGGCAAAATTCCCACAATCGTAAGCATCACAGTAGCCGTCTCGATTGCGGTCTGATTTGGAACGCGGCCGTGGAATTTTAGCTGGCCCTTTCAGCGCGTCCAGCCAAACAGGACGGCTGTTACAGCCACCCCTGGCAGTTTCTTGAACAGGGGCCCCGCCCTCACCCAAGGTTGCGCGTATTGGGGCCACCGCCTGGCCAATCGCTGGCCAACCGATGGTCCGTCCCAGCTAAACGGTCAGGATCCCCCGCCTTTGTGGAGTTTTCCGCTCAGTCACATTTCTATTTTGTATGTTCGGTTGATTTCCGCCTCCGGAATTTAACGTTTATAGTAGGTAATTCAGTGGATTGGTAATCATTCAGGGATTTGCAAGTGGATGTGTGCTTTCATTTCACCGATCTGTAAATGTATGGCATACTAATGCGTTTTTCCTTAAACCCGTCCTTGAACACCGGGATGGGCTAAAAGTGACGGACCCAGGCGTCTCTATCCCTTTTTATCTCCCATCCTGATCCCTGTGTCCCGTGCCAACCCGACCTTGCCCCCCCCCCCCCCCCGCCCCGCCTCTCCCCTACCCCTCCCCCTCCCCCTCCCGACTCCCAGACGACCCCCCGGTTGAGTGGACCCCGCCAGGGTCGCCCTCTATCCGTCCACAATCTTTACGGCCGATTTTGAACCGGGTTCGGGCGCGGACCGTTGGAAAGCCAGTGGCCGGTGTCCGGTGCCGTGCGATGTACGATGTGGTACTGGTGTATACGTACGCCCCCCCCCCGCAGTTGCTATGTACCACAACTACACACTAAGGTCCTGCTTATTTCTCTCCTCTTAGCGTATGTTTGGCGGCGAAATTATGAAACGGACGTATATGCATTCAACCGCATTACTGGAGAGCTTCCAAAGTGATATGTTAGACGCATTGGCTCACCTTATCCATTGGTTTTGTTTTTAAGCAAAAATCCGTTTTTACCACCGCGAATGCGCTAAGAACGGATTGTTGCTTAAAAAACAGCCAATGGATTAAGGTGAGCCAATGTGATCAATATATCAATTGAAAAACTCCTCAGGTAATGCGGTTTGAATTGCATATATGGTCGTTTTCTTAATTCGCCGTCCAAACATACGCTGGGAGGAGAAAAATAAGCCGGACCTTAGTGTGTAACATAGCAACTGCGGGTCCCCTGTAACCTACACTATACTGAGTGCTAGTAGTTTACTGGGTGCTAGTAGTTTCCGTGTACAGTGCTAGCGCCCTTTACGCTGGTACGGAGTCTTTCAGTATTTTTAGCTCTGCCAAAGTTACTTTAAATTGTAGCCGATGTATCCCATTTGTGAGTGGTTATTCAAGGATTCGATGAAGAGAGCGAGAGCGACGATTTTTTATATTAACATCTTACCTTGAAATGAAAAAACTGTTTTCCTAGCTTTGGCCACTGGCCAGACCTCACTACCAGCCTCTTTCGCTGTCACTTTCGGTGGTGAAATAAGGCTTAACTAAGCGATTTTTTTAATCCTCTTGAGCCATTAGTGATGTGATACCAGGTGGTCGGTTAAGGATAGGCCGTCCTGGCCGGCATATTTGCGCTAGTGTAGGTATTTCAACGTGTTTTCGCTATTTTTTATCCGATAAGGACTTGCTTTCATTACGGTGCATTAATCGCATGCGAGATGCATACAGCCTTTTCAATAAATATATGATACAAATTTTGAATACAACTAATAATGTTTTGTTTTTAACTACTCAATTTCAACATTTTACTTTTCTAATTTTAGTGCATCAACTTGTCATTTCCCATGCCATGAGGGTCAAATGAACACATTGGCTAACTGTCTACCCGAAACCTCTGAAAGCGTTCAATAAATCATGCATGGTCTCGCCTTTCAACACTTGTACATCCCACCACTCGCTCGGTGCGATGACTTTAAACACCACAAGGACCCGAAACCGACCGCACAGAGACCTTGGCACTAGCAACCGTCATACATTATAATTACGTCTTTTTTCTGCTGCATATCGCATTGCGTGCCTGACCACCTGCCTATCCGGTCTTCTTCGTCAGTCAAATCGGCACGGCAAGTCCGTCAGTTTGGCGCGTATTTTTACGCCGCCGCGTTATTTATGAGTCAATTTCCTTGTTGAAAAGGACACGCGAAAAAAATCAAACGATCATGTTAGGTCTACGAAAAACTGTTTGCACGGCGAGCGCCGGCAAACAAAACTTTTGCCGGCTCACCGATGGTGGCCGATCTGTGGTCTCTGCTATCACTGTGCTCACAAACAGGATTCTCTGGCGTGCGCGTCTGGTTGCCTTGGCAACCGGCGTCGGTTCGATTTGGCTCGGCGTGCCGCCGGTGTATAATTCATGCTGTCGGGAATCGAATATTGCTTCTTTTAGTTAACATATTTGCCTTTTATGCAACAGCACACGCCTTATCGACAGGCGCTCCTAATCTCGACTGTCGCAGGTAAAATTGCACATGAAAATGCGCTGTTATTGGACAATTACGATAGATCCAAATATTGCGGTACAATACACAATGAGAGTAGGAAACAGCCAAAATGGTAAGAAAAGCATCTCAAGAAACTTTCGATGACTATTTTGGACCGGATCATCCACGTATAACCATGTAGAAAAAGCAAATTTTGTCCATTGCGCCGAAAAAAAACAAAAAGTGCCGGCTCAAATCAAACAAATGCAAATTAAATTAGATGCTACTGAACATTTTTAATTTTGATGCTCCTCCGTAAAATATTCAACATATTTTCTAAAAACCTATGTTCATTGTGATAGCTCTGTCTCACCTACATTATTTATGCACTTTTTATCTGCTTTTGTCAGTTAATTACACACAACTCTAATTGAATAAAAAA
The DNA here is from genome assembly GCA_036785665.1 of Chirona hameri. Taxonomy (NCBI): domain Eukaryota; kingdom Metazoa; phylum Arthropoda; class Thecostraca; order Balanomorpha; family Balanidae; genus Chirona; species Chirona hameri. Next base: position 84,316 of record JAXIVJ010003778.1, read on the forward strand.
TGTGTCAAATGGGCAGTTGGTCCCGGGCAAGAAAATTGAAATTCCACAGGACGTTTGAGCTGGAAATCGTGACATTTCATTTTTTTTAAATATTGGGTTTCAAAAGGACTATGGATGCTCTTGATGTTGTTGGAAGTTTGCAAAAAACTCATCTGACGTTTGGTTTTTGGCTTATCTATTGCTTATTTTTCCTAAAAAATGAATTTCTAAAAAACTGGACCTGTCGCATTCAAGCGCATTCCACAATCGTGAGCTCCAGAATAGGACACAACTGGGTCGTTGCAAGGCGCACTGCGCTGAAATGCCTGCTCACAAATATCAGACATTTTTGCGCCTTTTTCATTGCGCTTTTAATAGGACTTCTTTCCACTACTTTGTTTCCTCAGTATTTTATTGTGCGCCACGAACGTAATGAGTTGCTGTCATATTTTATCGCTTTTATCGACATTAGTGCGCTCTGTCAGGACACTTGCAACACAAAGAGATGCATCGTCGGCCTTACGCTTGAAACATAGTAGGGTTACATACTCATTGCATTCAAATACACCAAATATGTCTCAGCTGCGCCACTTGTAGTGCGCTTTATTGCACCGTTTTTTGCGCTAGTATGGGACCAATCTTTATTGTTCCTGCAGCGATGGTCCAATGTCGTTGGCCAGAGGTTTAGATGATTAGATTACTTTTTTGGAATTGGTCTGGAAAATGGGGAAGGGCATTCGTGCCATATCCTCAAGCAGGGGCGTAGCTTCTCCAATCAAGTTGAGGGGGCGAAGTGGGTAAAAAAACGTTCAAAAGTACCATCAAAACCTTAAAGATCCCGAATTTCTCCCCGGCAGATTTGATCCACTATCCTCACCCAAGTTGGGGGGGGGGGGCTCAAGCCCCCCTAATTGAATACGAAAACTACACCCCCTGCCCCTCAAGGCCCAAGGTGGGGGCTAACATATATTATACCCCCACCCACCCGAGGAGGCGCTTTGGGCTCCTCCATGGGTCTGTGCGATAATTGGTCGGTCTGAAGAGGCCCATGTCGGTTTACAGGACCCCGGCCTGAAATAAGAGCTCTTTGTCTGTCTGAAAGAGGCCTAAATCGCCTTCACAATGACCCTTAAACTTATACCCGGCGCCCTGCTGGGGTATTCCCCCCCCCCCCCTGCTATCTCGAGAACGGATGGGTCTAGGCAAGCCCGCGAGGCGGCGTTGGAAAGGTCTCAACCACAAGAATCTAAAGGCATCCCTAACCTTTTCTTAAAAGGTCATGAGTCAGGCAAGGTCAAATGAAAAGGTTCAAAATTATAAGTTTACCTAGTCTCAGTAGCGGCGGCTACTGAGACTAGTAGTAAGACAGTTGGTTGCTGAAACTCGCCACAGACTATGGCACATACCTGGGGAATGTTCCGCTGAAGTAAAAGTAAAATTGTAAGTGCAGGTCAAGGTAACCTGCGCACTGGCCGGGGGAGGTGGGGGGATTTCCGCCCCCCCCCCTCGGGTTTTTCGTCCGATAGCGGGAAAGGCTGCGCGGTAGTGGGCGCCAAACTTGGGGCACACCTATATCTAGGCTCAATTGCCGACACTGTGTCAAAATTTAACCCCCGGATCAATCTCAGGTCAAGTCACCAGTCCAGGTCACGTGACCCACACATCCAAAAGGGAACAGTCCCTCCGGGCACGTTCAAAGTGCACGTGAAGCCTACCACATGTAAACGCAAGCTAGGCGTGCACTCGTCTCCCTCACATGCCCGCACGCCCGCCACGTCCAGCGTGTACCAACCGCAGCCCAGGCTATGTGACAACCGCACGCCCAGCGTGTACCCCACCTCACGCCCAGGGCTGTAGGGACCAACCGTACTCCAGCGTGTACCAACCGCACGGCCCAGCGTGTGCTCACCTCACGCACAGCTAATTGTGCTCACCTCACCGCACAGCGTGGTACCAACCGCACGCCCAGCGTGTACCAACCGCCACGCCCAGCGTGTACCAACCGCACGCCAGCGTGTACCAACCGCACGCCCAGCCGCCGTACCAACCGCACGGCCCAGCGTGTACCAACCGCACGCCCAGCGTGTGTACAAACCGCACGACTAGCGTGTACCAACCCGCACGCCCAGCGTGTACCAACCGACGCCCAGCGTGTACCAACCGCACGCCCAGCGTGTACCAACCGCACGACCCAGCGTGACCAACCGCACGCCCAGCGTGTACCAACCACACTCTCAGGCGTGTACCAACCGCACGCCCAGCGTGTACCACATCACGCACAAGCGTGTACCAACCGCACGCCCAGCGTGTACCACCCGGCACGCTCTAGCGTGTTACACACCGCACGCCCAGCGTGTACCAACCGCACGGCCCAGCGTGTACCAACCGCACGCCCAGCGTGTACACACCGCACGCCCAGCGTGTACCACACCGCACGCCCAGCGTGTACACACCGCACGGCCCAAGGCGTGTACCACCGCACGCCCCAGCGTGTACCAACCGCACGCCCAGCGTGTACCAACCGTCACGCCAGCGTGTACCAACCGGCACGCCCAGCGAGCACCAACCGCACGCCCAGCGTGTACCAACCACACTCCCAGCGATGACCAACCGCACGCCCAGCGTGTACACACCTCACGCACAGCCGTGTGACCAACCCGCACGCCCAAGGCTATGTACCAACCGCACACCCAGCGTGTACCAACCGCACGCCCAGGGCCGTATGTACCAACCGCACGCCCCAGCGTCTGTACCAACCGCACGCCCAGCGTGGTACCAAACCGCTACGCCCAGTCGTGTACACACCGCACGCCCAGCGTGTACCAACCGCACGCCCAGCTTGTACCACCGCACGCCCAGCGTTGTACCAACCGCACGCCCAGCGTGTGTACCAACCCGCACGCCCAGCGTGTACCAAACCGCACGCCCAAGCGTGTACCAACCTGCCACGCCCAGCGTGTACACACCGCACGCCAGCGTGTACACACCGCAAGCCCAGCGTGTACCAACCGCACGCCCAGCGTGTACTCCATCTCAACGCCCAGCGTACCAGCACGCCCAACGTATGTACTGTGTCTGTGTGTATGTGTGTGTGTGCGTGAGTTCGATATCATAGTGGTGATCTTTTTGGGTCCGGATAAACGCACAGAGAAGGCCTAGCGAAGTAGCAAGTTTTGATTGCGAGCTCATACAATCATGGTTATCGAGCCTCGTTGGCCTGGCCGCAGCCCGGCGTGTGATCAGCCACCCAGGTCTATAAGCCGGACGACGAGAGTTGGCTGTCCGTGGGTCCGTTGTCCGCCACTGCTCCAATTGGGCTACCTGCCAAACGCCCCATTCAAGTGCAGTCTCATTCATCTGTTTGTTAACTACTTTTGGTGATGAAGACGCTCGGCCTGTTTTACTGAGACGCCTTTTCCGAGATCGTGTGACAACCACTATCCACAAACCAAGATCCTTTGGCATGTGAAACACCACCCGTTACTAAGCAAGAAGGTCCGACCTAAAAATAACTCCGCCGGAAACTGGCAAGCAAGGAAACACGAGGAGCATTTGGGCGACATATCCTTGACCTCAGTCCGGTCACACGAAGTCCCCCACAACAAGTGATATTGTGATTTACGTTAGATGCATCAAGCTTGGAAAAAAGGAGAGGCGTGATGCGATATTTGGTGTCCGTACAGCGGTTTTAGTTATCATAGTAGATATGCTGGTCTAGTAAATATATCAGTAAATATGTTATCAGAACACACCTTGAACATGACATATATTATTGTCATTACTCATGGAATTGACAAAACAAGCTGGACAAACCGTATGTCAGCCCCGGTTTGTGCCAAATCAGCCTGGAGGCACAGAACAGCGCCAGCTCGCAGCTCATAGTGAATAAACAAAACTGCAGGTTGCTTATTCCGCTTAAAAAACGAAAAACACCACTACGAGGGCTTCCTTCATCAAACAAGCGGGCTAGGAAAAGGGGAGCATTTCCTTTAAAAAACAGCCAGCTACGGATACGAACCAAAAAAATGATGCTTGTCCAAGTGCGAGTGGTGTGATACTGACTTCAGGCATGACACCAGCAAACAAACCTCCAAAGAGAATCTCTCACAGGGTGAGACGATCGAATATCGGTGTACGCAAGACCTTTTTCATATGCACTACCGCAGGCGGTTGGACGACCGAAGGCGGTCGACGTCCGGGCCCCGAGGGGTCGGGGATTGACACTCTCAATTTTTTGAGGATGGAACGCATTTTATTTTCAACACTCTTAGGGGGCTTGTTTGTCGAAAATGGGCTCATGTTTGCATCAACATCAGGGCCCGATTGTGCGTCCACGAACTGTCGAGGACGGGCCAAACGCCTCACTTCGGCTTTCGATGATTAGGGAACAATTCCCTGGCTGCTGAAGGCCTCCCTCTGAAGAGCACCGGCTGAGCTTGGCCACCGTGCTTACACTCTCCAGCCGCTCCGTAAAGTATCTGCTCATCCCGCTCCACCGTTCTTGTAGGCCTCTGTTCTCGGGTTTCTTGGCGGAATACGCCTTAAACTCGTCCTCCGACCTGTGCGTCTATATGGGTTGCTAGTTTTCGGGTCGTTTCCGTATCATCACAAATGGATCAAAGGCGCGGTCGACTGCAGTTTTCCTGAGTTTCCGTCGGGTTAACCTTTTCACTCCGTAGTCTGTCACAAACCCCGCCGATATCCAGCGCCGGTTCGGACAGGGGAAGAGGGAGTCATCTGCTGCATTCTTGACGAGGAGAGGTCTGAACTTGTTTACAATGAATGCAAGTGGTATCCTGTAAGTCTTTTCAACAAGGTTCGCAGCACCCCCGTATGGACGCGCTGCTCTTGTGATCCTTGACACGTATTACAGAGCCCTGGATAAGCTGGAACTCTGACAGCCCTTCCGCGTTTTTTTATCGTACCAGCACGCTGAAGTTCTGCAGTAGCAGGGCAGACGTGAGCAGGCGTCTCATCCTCACAGCGTTGGTTTCGCCTGGATCGTGTTACTCTCCAATGCGAGATAAGATGCTGGGAGCTCTTCCAGCACGCGTTGACGGGAAGCCGTTCAGCTCCTCTGGGGATGGCAGATAACCATCTTCGGCCATCTTGTCTTGCAGCGAGGCTTCGCATGAAGGTCTGCTGAACAAGCATCCCGTTTCCATGTTTCGAGCCTCCTTCTCGTCGCATCCCACTGCACGAAAACTCAGGCTCGCCGGACGCTCGCGTACTCTGATATTCGAGCATGGCAATGACCAGATGATTTGACAGCTGCAGAATTGTTCCGTCACTTGACTGATCAGAATTTTTTCCACATCGTCCAGCTGAGTACGTAGGACCTTCGGAGGCGTCAGTGTGGCAGAAACCTGAGAGAACAACTTCCGAAGCTGTTTCCTCCTGACGGAGCGCCGTTGTGGGCTTCTTGGCGCCATCCAGCCTTTGACTCCACGACATCCTGATCATGTCTTCCTCGCTCACGTTGCTCCTCTCGGCACGATTCAGCAGTTCCTTTTCCTGAAATGGACGACATTATTGTTAGTACTTTTGATATTTTTACTAAGGGAGGGGATGGGGATGGGGGATGGGGAAGGTGAGGGGAGGGGAAAAAGGGGGAGGGGAAGGGGAGGGGAAGGGGAAGGGGGGAGGGGGAGAGGAGGGGAAGGGGGATTGGAGAGAGGATTGGGAGAGAGGATGGGAGAGAGGATGGGAGCGAGGATGGAGCGAGGATTGGAGCGAGGATGGGGAGGCGAGGATGGGAGCG
>JAXIVJ010003779.1:0-90037 GCA_036785665.1 Chirona hameri
GTAGGGTTGACAACCATAAACCCAAATGCATCCTAACACCACCAGACTGCATGCTATTGAGGATACTAACACACTACATTGCCAATAGCATGCTAAGTCTGGTGTTAGGACATGTCCGCGATTATGGTTGTTTACCCTCCCTATGTATATGCCAGAGCAGCCTGATACTGGTGGAATATTTAGGAGAGATGCTAGCATGGGGTGTGAGCAGTGTCTATAGATTATGGGCCCACTGCAGGCTGTTCTTCAGGAGTTATTGCTCCATTGTGACTAGCTTCATAGCTCATCAGGACATGGTTCAAGAGACAGGCTGCACTGGCGGATCCAGGGGGGGGGGGGGGGGCAATCCGGCCATGGCCCCCCAAAAGCCTGCAAGGGGGGCCAACATGTCTTTTGGCCCCCCCTCAAAACAAAATAAAAAATATATATAAATAACTGTAATATGAGCCTCAACGCATATAAAAAACTATTAATACAATTTCGTGTTCTGTGAAATTTTAAGAAGAAAAAAATGAACACGTTCATAAATAATGATTTCGTCGTCGACGAAGGAATAACTAGACCCACGACCAAGGGCGGATCCAGGGGGGGGGGGGGGCGAACGGGGCCATGCCCCCCCAAGCCTGTTTAAGGGGGGGCCAAACTATGTTTTGCCCCCCCCACCCAGACGTGAAATTTAATGCATGCTATATTTGCGTTTTTAGAACGGTACTGGGCATCCCAAAATTGCAGCAATCAAAATCAAGCTAGCCTCAGTCAAAAACTGAAAAATTTCGCGCCGCTTCGCGGCATGACACAAGTTTTGCAATTGCATATACAAATTTGGAAAAATTAATTCCATTAAGTGTCTTGCAGAGGCTCTCTTTGGCGGTAATTGCTGGCCCCAGGGACAACTCTCTTCATAAAATATTATCTTTAAAGCGGGCTACATGTTTGGCTTGTCTGCCGAGTTCCGAAAAAGGCGACGCGAACGCAAAGACGCGGACTTAGGCAACCGGAAGCTGTTCCAGCGGTGCCCAACTTGTTGGCCCGAAGAGCTAATAGTGGGGACCAGGCCAGGACTATCTCCCCAAGCCATCTCCCCCAGGCTCCTCCAGATCCACAGGGACCATTTATGCGCGGAAATGTCGGTCTGCCTCTTGCTACTTTGAAACCATTTGCACCGTTACCAGTTGTTTGTTACAGTTCGGTACATAGGTATGTATACAGACTACAGTTATTATTATCATATGTACTATTGAGCGCAGACTGCCACGGCCATCGTGATTTACTATCCGAGGCTAATGTATATGAAAAACTACCTTCATTTCAACATTTTGCATCATACCGAGATGTGCAACCAGGAAAAGGGGTTACCTGAGGCTTGGCTCCACTCACGGTCTGGTTCCAATATTAAAAATGCGTTTTCCACGACCTAAAATTAAAATGTTCACGCCGCTTCGCGGCGTCACATCAGTGGCCATCGTCATAACGAAGCCATCGTCATCGTCTTCGTTTCGTCGTAACGCTGAATTGAATGAATAACATTTTTAGCTTATTATCCTCTACAAGGCTAAGAAGCTAAAATGCCTATGTTTCTGGGTTTTATCAGGCAAACCCGAGCAAAAAAAAAAATCGCGCCGCTTCGCGGCGCTAAATAACAAGTACCTACTATAACATGCAATCCACATTAGAAATGTTGCAAAGGCTTAAATACACGCATAACAAATTGGGGTACATTTTTTGTCGTCATTTCAGCCGACCCCCCACTCAAAAATTATCGGCGACGCCCCTGGGTACAGCTGACAATTGACATAGTTTTTATCAGTGTAAGGCAATGTCGGAACAATACAAACTGCAAGCTGACATCTTTCCTTTTTCGATATCCCAAAAGGTCGAAAACCTAAAAAAAAATGGGGAAAAAAATCGAAATCGTGTGGTTGCAAAATAAAGTGGCCCAAATCCGGGAAGAAATTCGAAATTGGGGGTAGGTAAGGTCCGCTAAAAAAACGGTTTGGCCCCCCAAAACGGCCGGCTGGATCCGCCCTTGACAGGCTGTGTTACTGTATTACTATGAAATATGGCTACTAATTACTAATAATCTTTGTTGCTGTATTATCACAATAAATCATGGTCTGTGTTTTAGCTGCAGCTGACTCGGCTGACAAGGTTTCAAATGGCTTACTCAAATTCAAACATTCATATGGTCAAATGGTTAGTTAGGTTGAGGTCAAAAGTACTGGTTAAAGATGAGTTTGGCCTGTTTCTTTTTCCAAACTTTGGAAAGATTTTCTTAACCCTTGGATTTTGAAATGTGCATAACTATTGAATTTGGTTACAACTTTTAACAATATTACCAATACCTGGACCTCAGGTACCGCCAAAATATAGGCCACCTAACTGAACTCAAAGGAGTTCAGGGGAAACACCATTGCCTCATAACTTGGCAAGTGTAAGTCTTAGCACCATGTATTAAATACAAATGATATGTCCAAGAAAGCAGGTTGTAAGCTAAATATTAACAAGGAAGGTCAGTGACCTTTGACCTTGTTTGTTGACCCAAAATTTACAAATTTATCTAAAAACCATGTGCCCTCTGAGTTTGGTAAAATGTATATATCTTGTTGTTCTGAATGCTAGCCATGTACCTGCAACATACCTTGTTTGCCTTAGGAAACATGCTAGCAATGTTTTCTAACTTGCCAGCAAGTTAGGAAGAAAATGACCTTCAGGTGTGTCATTGTTTGAGGTCATTAGGACTTTTCTGGTCATAGTGTCTTAATAAATTTGATTAGAGAGTTGAAATTGCTGCCATCGTGTTTGTTTCATCAAGACGCTTAAAATGATATATTACATGGTCTTCCTAGGTCACTTATGTGCTCAGTTATTTAACCTGAAGTCAACTTTTGAATTTGTTTATGTATTATACTGTGTAATAATATGTCGTGACTAGACAAGCATAACTCAGTTGAATTAGTGCTCAAGAGAATTAGTTTAAACCAGTGGTTCCCAACCTTTTTAGGTCGATTCCCCACTTATCACGAGCTGATCACGAGCTGATCCCCCCTAGTTATATCTTTGCATCTGCTTAAAATGCATTCTGAACATACACAATTTCCAGGGTAACCACGTACTCCAGTGCATTTTGAATGACATTGGTTACAAGCACCGTACATAGTCACATATCCCTTGTGCTGTCAATGCGAGAGCTATGTCTGCTTCTTCGCCGTCAGTCTTTCGATTCTTGAATCAGTTTTTGACACCGCACACCAGAGGTCAGCTTCGGCGTCTTTGAGTTTGTTTATATTTTTCGTTGTCACAAGTGCCGAGAACGCCTGCTCGCAAAGAAATGTTGAGGAAAATGGAATGAGTTGTCACAGTGCATTTTCTGAAATTTTCGGGTACATGAGGACCCGAAAATCTCATCGCCCAAAATCTTCCTTATCGAGCACCCGGAATTCATCCTTGGCCTCCTAGCTATCCTTGGAGCTACATGTCAATGACATTCGCAGAGCCCTTCACAAGGGTGGATCCAGCCTGCCGTTTTTTTGTGGGGGGGGGGGGGGACCGTTTTTAGCAGACCTTACCTACGCTCAATTTCGAATTTCTTCCCGTATTTGGGCCACTTTATTTTGCAACTACACGATTTCTATTTTTTTAAAGCTTTTCGACCTTTTGGGACATCAAAAAAGGAAAGATGTCAGCTTGCAGTTTGTATTGTTCCGACATTACCTTACACTGAGCAAAACTATTTCAATTGTCAGCTGTACCCAGGGGCGTCGCCGATAATTTTTGAGTGGGGGGGGGGGGGGGGGTCGGCTGAAATGACGAAAGAAAAATTACCCATTTTGTATGCGTGCATTTAAGCCTTTGCTGCATTTTTAATGTGGACTTCCATGTTATAGTAGGTATTTGTTATTGAGCGCCACGAAGCCGCGCGAAATTTGTACGGGTTTGCCTGATAAAACCCAGAAACGTAGGCGGTGCGGTGCGCCTTGTGGAGAATAAGAAGCCAAACATGATATTCATTCAATTCACCGTTACAACGAACCGAAGACGATGGCGATGGCTTCGTTATGACGATGGCCACCGGTGTGACGCCGCGAAGCAGTGTGATTTTATTTTATTTTAGGTCGTGGAAAACGAAATTTTAATATTGGAACCAGGCTCCGGTAACCCCTATTCCTGGTTGCACATCTCGGTATGATGAAAAATATTGAAATTAAGGTAGTTTTTAATATAAGTTATAATAAGTTTGAACCCGGCCAAGTGCCACGTAATATCGTTCACCTTGCGCACCTCGCCTGTCTTAGCGGACACACAATGGATGGTGTTACACTAGAGCGTCACGCACAGGTGCGCGACTTGGGAGTCATCTTAGACTCAAAGTTGAACTTCGCTTCTCATGTGGACGCCACAGTCGCAAAGGCCAAACGTATGCTTGGACTGTTTATCCGCAGCATGCAGCTGCCAGCTCCCCGTCGCCATGTAAAGCTCGAGCACAAGGTCATGTTGTGTGCTTTCAACGCTCATGTCCGTTCCATTGTCGAATACGGGAGCGTGATCTGGTCGGGAGCGGCAGTGACTCATCTTAAACGGATGGAACGCATTCAGCATTCATTTTTGATTTGGCTCGCGTGTTCATCTGACCACAGCTCCTTTAACCTAGCTTACGATCAATTACTGCAGCATTTCAAGGTTTCCTCCATAAAATATCGTTTCATGCAGCATGATCTTATGTTCATACACAACGTTTTTCACGGCCGACTTGACAGTCCCCAGCTCCTGGCATGCTTTCACCTGTCGGCTCCGGCCAGACGGATCAGGTCGTCTGTGCTCTGGCATATTCCGTTTGCACATGTCCGGTATCGCTGCTGTGAAACACGGATCTTTTTGCCGAATTTCTTCCATGTGTAACGAGTTTCTTAACGCCTGCGTATCCCTATATTTATTTTGCTCGCCATCATCTGACTACAAATCCGCTGTGCGGTCACATGTAACTCGGGCAGGTGGCTTTTGAGCCTTTTTGAGCTCGCAGCCAGGCCTCACCACGCGAGGGCTCACCGAATGGTTATGTGTATGTGTGTGTACATGTGTGTCTAATTGTGTTTGTCCTGTACGTGCGTGCGTGCGTGCGTGCGTGCGTGCGTGCGTGCGTGCGTGCGTGCGTGCGTGCGTGCGTGCGTGCGTGCGTGCGTGCGTGCGTGCGTGCGTGCGTGCGTGCGTGCGTGCGTGCGTGCGTGCGTGCGTGCGTGCGTGCGTGTGTGTGTGTGTGTGTGTGTGTGTGTGTGTGTGTGTGTGTGTGTGTGTGTGTGTGTGTGTGTGTGTGTGTGTGTGTGTGTGTGCGCGCGTGCGTGCGTGCGTGCGTGCGTGCGTGCGTGCGTGCGTGCGCGCGTGCGTGCGTTCGTGCGTTCGTGCGTGCGTGCGTGCGTGCGTGCGTGCGTGCGTGCGTGCGTGCGTGCGTGCGTGCGTGCGTGTGTGTGTGCGTGTGTGCGTGTGCGCGTGCGTGCGTGCGTGCGTGCGTGCGTGCGTGCGTGCGTGCGTGCGTGTGTGCGTGTGTGCGTGTGTGCGTGTGTGCGTGTGCGCGTGTGCGCGTGTGCGCGTGTGCGCGTGTGCGGGTGTGCGTGTGTGTGTGCGTGCGTGCGTGCGTGCGTGCGTGCGTGCGTGCGTGCGTGCGTGCGTGCGTGCGTGCGTGCGTGCGGGTGGGTGGGTGGGTGGGTGTTATTAATTATGTGCGGAAAAGTATTGCTGCTTTCAAACCATTTGCACTGTTACCAGTTGTTTGTTACAGTTCGGTACATATGTATACAGTTAGTATTATCATATGTACTATTGAGCGCTGACTGCTACCGGTCATCGTGATTTACTATCCGAAGAATATGTATATTTGTTTGTTTGTTTATTGAGCGGAACGGAACCCGGAACCGGAACCGGAGCGGAACCCACGACGTACCCAGCTAAGAAATTGATCGAAAGACTGGAGAGGGTTGAAAACTAGGGAATTACTAGCATAGCGTTATTTGTTATCCGTTCACAGGTGGATTTACACAGGACGTCAACACTATCTGGGGCATCAACAAAGCTGATGCCAAAGTATCCTTGTTACAGCAGCTTCATTATGTTGGAGACGTGGCAACCTTGGCCCGTGTGTGCCTTATCACAACATAGAAGCCCGACATCACGGACATTTTGTGGGTGGCTTTTGACCAATTTCTCTTAGAGCATTGCTTTGAATGTCATTTGTTTGTCTCCCGAAAGCGCATTCAACAATTTATAACATGATTTTGCTATAGCAAATCGAAAAGTTGACCTCTGGGAAGGTCATGTGATACGCCATTCGGCGAAACGGGCACAACAGCGTTGATTTAGCTTAGCTATGTCAACTGGCTCAATTATGACCGTACACAGCGGCTGCGACGATGTCGGGACTAGGCTTACGTCCAATCTTTCCGGCATTCGGAATTCATTCTCTCCTGCATTCACGAGACCCATGTTTAACCCGCGAGTCACTGGGGGGCTTTTTTAGCCCCCCTTAGGAATATTAGGCATATCTCAATAACTAATGCAGATATCGACGCCAAACTTTCAGTACCTATCCGGGCATCATTTTTACACATTATAAGAAAAAATTAAAAAATTTCGTCAGAATTTATTTGAGATATAGTGAATTTAGTGACGTCACTAAACACGATTTTGACACCAAAATCGGCTAAATTTTGCCAGGCCCTAAAAATGCCGCATATGAAGCAAAATGCAATCGAAAAACGCTAAAAGGTAGAACATTGCAAGGGCTACAAACCGGCTATCTCGAAATTTCGAAACATTTGGGTTTTGACCCAAAATTTTCAAAAAAAAACTTTTTTTTAAAAATGCTCACAAAATCAAATATTTGAAAGATATTGAAAAAACCGGAATATATATCAGATAACAACATATGGGCAACTACCACACCAAATTTCAAAATTATATCATCTTTTTTTACTTTCATGACATATAAAGTATGGGTAAATCATGACGTCAGATTTTGAAATTGCGTTTTTTGGATTTTATTGACCGGATACAGACAAATAAATGCCAGCACTGTTTTCTTTAGATAAATCTGATATAGAAACATGCCTTTTTATTTCGATTTATCAATTTAAAATTTTGACCTTCAGTGACCTGAACTTGACCTGAACTTGACACTAACTTCACGTAAATGAAGTCAGGTGGTAAAATGACTTCTACTATCGAATTCTACGCGTAAAAGCATCCATAAACCATGTGCTGCATGACTTTCGTTGATATTTTGAGTAGTAACCTTTTGTGACCTGACCTTGACCTTGCTCTTTTCCAACAATCTCACTTTAGCTCATGTGGGATATGTATCATACCTTTGACATCACTTTGGGTGATTATAGGCGTAATCGAAGGCCATGGATGGCAAGTATTGTCCATAAACTCAAATACCTCGATTTTGACGTTTGACTTGACCGTGACCTGACATGTGACCTTAATTTGACATTTTTAAGTTTGCGTTAGGCTTCTCTCATTGAGTGCTTTCGAATGCCGCCTTGCGCGTCCTGCTGCGATCATTGGTTCTGAAGATACCAGGGGGGGCTAAAAAAAGCCCCCCCCCCCCCCCCCCCCCCCCCCCAGTGAGCCGTGTTACAGAATATACCCCAGTGACTGCCGGGTTAAAAGCCCCAAGGTTCATAAGTGCCCAGAACTCAAATTTCAACTGCCGTAAGTTAACGGTTCATGTGATCATGTGACAGGCAAAGAGTCAAAGAGTCAAAGAGACAAGAGATGTTTATATATTTAATGGTTTAACTCGCGCCCAGCTGGGGTCTTCAGCCAAACACACCGCCATGTGTATTACACGACCTTGGACTTCCCTATCCTGGTCACTTGTCCAAGACTCGTTCATCGCCAACATGTGTATGTTAGTGTTAACATGTGTATTATACGACCCTGGATTTCCCTCCTATCCTGGTCACTTGTTCAAGACTCGTTCATCGCCAACATGTGTATGTTAGTATTAACATGTGTATTATACGACCCTGGACTTCCCTATCCCGGTCACTTGTTCAAGACTCGTTCATCGCCAACATGTGTATGTTAGTGTTAACATGTGTATTATACGACCCTGGACTTCCCTCCTATCCTGGTCACTTGTCCAAGACTCGTTCATCGCCAACATGTGTATGTTAGTGTTAACATGTGTATTACACGACCCTGGACTTCCCTATCCTGGTCACTTGTTCAAGACTCGTTCATCGCCAACATGTGTATGTTAGTGTTAACATGTGTATTACACGACCCTGGACTTCCCTATCCTGGTCACTTGTTCAAGACTCGTTCATCGCCAACATGTGTATGTTAGTGTTAACATGTGTATTATACGACCCTGAACTTCCCTCCTATCCTGGTCACTTGTCCAAGACTCGTTCATCGCCAACATGTGTATGCTAGTGTTAACATGTGCATTATACGACCCTGGACTTCCCTATCCTGGTCACTTGTCCAAGACTCGTTCATCGCCAATATGTGTATGCTAGTGTTAACATGTGTATTACACGACCCTGGACTTCCCTATCCTGGTCACTTGTTCAATACTCGTTCATCGCCAACATGTGTATGTTAGTGTTAACATGTGCATTATACGACCCTGGACTTCCCTCCTATCCTGGTCACTTGTACAAGACTCGTTTATCGCCAACATGTGTATGTTAGTGTTAACATGTGTATTATACGACCCTGGACTTCCCTATCCTGGTCACTTGTTCAAGACTCATTCATCGCCAACATGTGTATGTTAGTGTAAACATGTGTATTATACGACCCTGGACTTCCCTCCTATCCTGGTCACTTGTTCAAGACTCGTTCATCGCCAACATGTGTATGTTAGTGTTAACATGTGTATTACACGACCCTGTACTTCCCTCCTATCCTGGTCACTTGTCCAAGACTCGTTCATCGCCAACATGTGTATGTTAGTGTTAACATGTGTGTTACACGACCCTGTACTTCCCTCCTATCCTGGTCACTTGTCCAAGACTCGTTCATCGCCAACATGTGTATGTTAGTGTTGACATGTGTATTATATGACCCTGGACTTCCCTCCTATCCTGGTCACTTGTCCAAGACTCGTTCATCTCCAACATGTGTATGTTAGTGTTAACATGTGTATTATACGACCCTGGACTTCCCTCCTATCCTCGTCACTTGTCCAAGACTCGTTCATCGCCAACATGTGTATGTTAGTGTTAACATGTGTATTACACCACCTTGGACTTCACTCCTATCCTGGTCACTTGTCCAAGACTCGTTCATCGCCAACATGTGTATGTTAGTTTTAACATATGTATTACACGACCCTGGACTTCCCTCCTATCCTGGTCACTTGTCCAAGACTCGTTCATCGCCAACATGTGTATGTTAGTGTTAACATGTGTATTATACGACCCTGGACTTCCCTCCTATCCTGGTCACTTGTCCAAGACTCGTTCATCGCCAACATGTGTATGTTAGTGTTAACATGTGTATTATACGACCCTGGACTTCCCTCCTATCCTGGTCACTTGTTCAAGACTCGTTCATCGCCAACATGTGTATGTTAGTGTTAACATGTGTATTATACGACCCTGGACTTCCCTCCTATCCTGGTTACTTGTCCAAGACTCGTTAATCGCCAACATGTGTATGTTAGTGTTAACATGTGTATCATACGACCCTGGACTTCCCTCCTATCCTGGTCACTTGTTCAAGACTCGTTCATCGCCAACATGTGTATGTTAGTGTTAACATGTGTATTATACGACCCTGGACTTCCCTCCTATCCTGGTCACTTGTTCAAGACTCGTTCATCGCCAACTACGACGCCTTGCTGGTTATTCATAGGTTAGGTTAGGTTAGGTTGCGTAAATACATCGGACAACTTATTTACGCCGTAGGGTTAGAGTTTGTCTAGGATATGGTCTGCCCCCCCCCCCCCCCGTAGGGCATCAGCGCAGCGAGTGAACACGAGCGGAACGTTCTAAACGTGGGTCGCTGTGACTGTAATTGCCAGACATGTGTCTGGATTCCGGGATCCAGCTGAGATCCGGATATCTGTGTCGTGTGTCCCGGAATCAACATGGGACTCCAGATCTAGGTACACAATAATCCGAGGGATCCACACAGATCCCAGATCCTGATATACATAGTGTATGCCGATGGATCCACTGGGATCCCAGATCCAACTTCGGGATCCAGGCACGCCGGTAGGTACCTACTTCTTGCTAATTTTATAATATGTGATAATTCATTACAATCCCTATGTTTGCTAATAGGTACAAGGTAATTTGCAGGTACTAATTATCTACATAGTACATACTGCATACGCAAAATAGAGACCACAAATTGTGATGTCAGTCCCTGCATCTTTTGTCAGTCCCTGCATGTTCCAAGATCTGAGGCTCGTTTAAATTTGAGATCATCTGAGATCCCAGATCCTGAAGCATTTTACGCCGAGGGATCCAGGAGGATCCCAGATCTTCATGAACTTTACGCAAAGGGATCCACTGGGATCCAATATATTCATGCATTTTATGCCGAGGGATCCATTGCACTATGGGCCTGACACCAGGAAAAACCGGACTTAATTCAACGGCTGCGGCCAGCTTTGACAAATTTGATACTATGGGGTAAATTTATATACTGAGATCGAATATGACCTCTGTTTTGTGATTTGACGATATTAAATGGCGATGTCAGGGTCATGGTCTGGTCACAAAAGGTCACTATTGGCAATAGGTCTACGAAAGTCATGCGACAAATGTTTTCTGGGTTATTTTACACGTATAATTCGATAGTAGTATCCATTTGCACAACCTGACCCGGTGTCATGTCCCTTTGGTAAAGTTCAGGTCAAGGTCAGGTCAGATAAAGTCAAAATTTGAAACTGATTAATACAAATAAAAAGGCATGTTTCTAGACCAGTTTTGTCTTAGAAATACAATGGTGGCATTTATTTGTCAGTATCTGGTCAGTAAAAGCCAAACATCGCAACTTAAAAAAATGACGTCGTGAGTTACTCATACTTAGGGAGCCATAAGTCAGTCAAAAATAATGTCATTGCTTTGCAATTTGGTTTTGGCATCGTCTATACTTGGTTCTCCAATATATATTTATGTTTTTATAATATATTAAAACAAATGATTTTATGGACATTTTCCCGAAAAAAGCATGAGAGGGGGATGGGGAATACTGGCCCTATAATTGGCTTTGTGACGTCACTATGACCTGACCTGACTTAGGATTGACACCAAAGATTACCAACATGTGCCCTAGGTATTTATTTGAAGGTACCCGAAGTTTAAAGTCGCTATCCTTACGCGTTTGCGTGATATTGTAGCTTGATCTATGCGCTCGCGTAGTTTCCTTTCCTGTCGTAGATGGCAGGCCGCCGTGTAATTGTTTGCAAAATGAGGGATTATCGTTTTTCGTGCAAAAATGCGCAAAAGTTATCAATAGGATATCTAAAAGAGTTGATGATATCCCTTGCGGATATCATCAACTCTTTTTTAATTGCTCCAGAAAGTTAGTTTCCCTCCGCAACATTGATATGCAGAACATGTCTCGAATTCATTGATCATACCATATTACCAGGCTTATATATTTCTCTCTGGAGATGTTCAACCAGGCTACATGGAGTACCTTTACTAGAAATGTCCTCATTTTATGAATTCGTTGAAATTGTAATGCGCAAGGGGCATCGAAAAAGACCGAATCAAATCGTCGTTTTTGCGTGCGATTTGCCAGATTACACGAAGCCTAAGTTTACGCCCTCGTAGAGCCAATATGCCTGGTCAAACGTTCATTTGAATGTGATATTTGAATTCTGCGGACAATTTAGCTTCGAATATCAACCGAACCGACTCCACAAAACGAATTTCATTTTTGATTAAAGTCCGGTTTTTCCTGGTGTCTGGCCCATAGTGCACTGGGGTCCCAGATCCAACTTCGGGTTCCAGGCACAAGTCTGGTAATTGCTGAAAAGGTTAGGTCAGATTCGCTTATGTTATTACAATTGTTTCCTGCCACACCCTGGTTAGGTTTAACGGTTTCGTCGGAAGAAATATGCAAATTTTGCCGTGGTGCACAATGCCGCTGCTTTTCCGATATTACCATATACATTTCCATATAGTCATTTCGATATTTTCACATGTCGGCAAAAAGACATTTCGGCTTTTTCACATGTCGGCAAAATCACATTTCGACCTTTTGACATGTCGGCAAAAAAACATTTCGACATTTTGACATGTCGGCAAAAAAAAACATTTTGACAATTTGCATTCGCCATTTCGCCGTTCGACAAATTCACATTTCGACAGAAAGGCATTTCGTCAAAGTGTCCTTCGACAATATGCATTCGTCCAAATGACATTCGGCAAAATGGCATTGGCCATTTTGTCCTGTAACCGCAGACGAGGCCATGGCCTTACCCACCGGGATTGATCGTCATCCAAACGCTATAGCTATAGTATTGGCTACGCTATAGCTGAAAGCATCTCCTTTGAAGTTTTGCCAACTTTGATCAAAACTAAAGCTGACAAATTCAATGTCTGACCAATTTGCCGAAAGGATCGGCCCGACACTTATGTGGCCCGCATCTTCCTTATTGCTGGTACCGAAGTACCATTTTCAAGACAGGCGCATTTTGATCGTTTTCAAATTATACAAATCGACTAATGCACTCATGCTGAGCTACTTGCAGAAATCCGGTTGTGCATGTAATCGCCGAAATGCATGTTTTGCTTGTATGTATTTCTGCATCATATTTAATATCCTTTGTTTGTAGCCGTGCTGAGCAGCAGCTGAGTCGCGGCCTCCGCCATGCTGCTGATGCTATTGCTGCTGCTGCTGGCGGCGCTGGCCGGGCTGCTGCTGGCCAACGCGCTGGGCCGCCGCAGCCAGCCGATCGCCAGTCTGCTGTCTGCGCTGGCCGCCGCCAGCGCCGCCCCGCGGCCGGACGGCAAACTGCTGGTGCCGCAGACGGTGGACGCGGCGCTGGAGCGGCTGCTGGAGAGCCTGCTGGCCGAGCACCTGACGCCCTGGTCACAGCATGTCAGCGCCGACCCTGCCTTCCTGCACGAGGTGCGCTTGCTGATGCGCTGCGCCTGCACCGAGCTGGCGCGGCGCGCGCTGCGGCTCGACCTGTCGGCGCTGGTGCTGCGCCGGCTGATCCCGGCTGGCGTCTGCCACCTGGACTGCTGCGTGCTGGCGCGCCGGCTGCACCGCTCTGGCCTGCTCTCCGACCAGGCCGCCTGGGACTACTACGGCCACGACGCGCACGCGGCCGTGACCGCCGGCGGCGAGGGCCGCTACCTGCGCTGCCTGGCCGGCCGCGTGACTTCGCTGCTGCTGGCCGGTCGGCCGTGCCGCGCCGGAGCCGGCGGCCTGCTGCTGCGCGAGCTGCTGGCCGGCGCCGTGCTGCACCCCCTGCTGGACCTGCTGGCCGACCCGGACACGGTGAACCAGCTGTTGCTGCTGCTGTTCTCGCCGGAGAAGCTGGAGCCGTGTCTGGCGGACAGTTCGCCACCGGTGGAGCTGCTGCGCAACTGGACCCAGGCCAGCCGGCCGCCGCCCGGCTCGGCGCTCACCGTGGACCTCTCCGGCGTGCTGAAGTCAGCCGACCTGCTGTACGCGCTGATGCAGTGTCTGAAGGAGCGTGGCGACCTCCACCTGGTGCAGTTCTGCCTCGCTGTGGAGGAGTTCAACCAGCGCATGCTCAATCCGGATCTGAACGACGAGCAACTGCGGAATCTCTACACGGAGGCATCGCACATCTACAACTCGTTCCTGCGGCCGGAGTCTGCCGATTTCATCGGGGCCGACCCGGCGGCCTGTGAGCAGGTGCACGAGGTGCTCTGCGGCAGGGTGGAGGACATCACGCGCCTGCGACGCATGACGGCGCTGTTCGAGACCTACGAGCAGGGCTACAACCGGCTGGAGCAGGAGTGTATGCCGGACTTCCTGACCAGCTCGCACTACTTGGGTCAGCTGTGTCGGCGGCAGGCGGCCGGCGGCCGGGCCGGCCGGGGACGAGTGCTGCGCTCCGTGACGGCCGTGGCTCGCTGGGGCCGCCGACTGCGTGACGCGCTCAGACCGGCCACCGTCGACGGCCAGCCGGATGATCAGTTTGAGCTCGGGGAGGAGTTTGCACCTGACGAGGAGGAGGAGGAAGAGGAGGAGGAGGAGGAGGACTCGCTGGCCGGCGAGCTCGCCTGCGACCTCTCGGCGTGGACGGTGACAGTGCCGAGCGTTTCCATGGCGACGGACGGGGCCGGGAAGCAGATGATCCAGTTTGTGTTGGAGGTGACGTTGCCGTCGCCGGACGGCCAACGCACCACCCTCTGCCAGGTCAAACGCCGCCTCAACGAGTTCTACGTGCTCGAGAAGAAGTTGATGGAGTTCCACGGCGAGCTGGGCGACGTGCGCCTGCCGCCCAAGCAGAGTCTGGTGGCGTCCAGCTTCTACACACAGGACTTCCTTGACTGCCGTAAGGAGCTGTTCGCCTCATTCCTGCGCCGACTGCTGCTGCTGCCCGGACTGGGCGGCTCGCAGCTGGTGAAGGCGTTCATCAGCTCCGAGCAGCCGTTCGTCGATGACCTGCAGCAGGACATCACCATCGGCCGCATCATCCGCACGGTGCCGCGCAAGTTCCGCAAGGAGCGCGGCCAGAACCTGGAGCACTTTCTGTCGGCGCTGGTGGCCTCCGCGGAGCCGGCGGCGGCGGCGGGCCGGGCGCGGCCGCGCGCCGACTGGGCGGAGCCGGAGCCGGTGCTGTGGGCGCGGCGCGGGCTGAGGGAGGAGCCAGCCGCCAGCCGGCGGGCGCACACGGTGGCGCGGCCGAGCCAGGAGTCTCGCCTCTCCGGTCTGTATGATACGCTCTGTTTCCTGGCGTGTAGGCTGTTCGAGGCGCCCCGCTGGCTGCTGGCGCTGCTGCGCGGCGCCCGCCCCCTGCTGCGACACTCCGCCGACGCTCTGGCCGACCGGCTGCTGGCCGCGGCGCTGGCCGAGGCGCTGGCGCCGCCGGCGCGGTTGGCGCACCTCGCCGAGCTGGCGCGCGAGGCGCTGCTGACGCCCGCCTCGCCTCGCACGGACGCCGAGAAGGCAGCTCGCGCGCAGCACACCCTGGAGGCGGTGCGCGCGGCCGTGCCGGCGCCGCTGGCCGCCACGCTCGGCGCCCACTTCGAGGACGGCACGCGGGCGCTGTTCTCCTGCCTGCAGCTGCCGCAGCTCAACAAGCAGCTGGCGTACGTGCTGCTGGACCAGGTGGTGGCGGAGCTGTTCCCTGAACTGGCGGAGCAGGAACCGCCGCCGTTGTCTTGAAGCGGCCGGCGGCGCTGCCAGCCGCTACTGCCGATAATGCGCCTTATTCGGCTTTCGCACATATCATTCGTATTTATTTTATTTATTTGAGGCGCCCTTATTTTGCAAATGTCCTCGATCATATCCAGATGGGTCAGCCCGATGATGGCTGTTGTTTCCGATGTTGGGACCGTGCTTATCCTGTCGATATCGTGTTATAGCCAGCTTTATTCGACCATCTCATGTACCTGCGCATTGTGAGAGATTGTATGTTTATCAAAGACAACCGACGCTTACCATGTGAACTGTGTTCGTGCGGCGCCGTGGATTATAATACATCTATATTATGGTATTCAGCTTGCAGGCGATGGTTCGCTCTCAACGTAAACACGCACAGAATTTGACCATATTTATTAAACTGAATGATACAAGCTCGACAGATCTGGTTGTCCAGACAACCATCACCCGCTTCTGCGGCCATGCTGGCGGCTGACCTACCTCGGATTAGTCTCGTCTCGTACGGCCGAATCTCGATGGCGTGGCACAATTACAACTATACAGGCCCGCGCGGCTCTAAGCGTTCGCTGATTTACTCTATTTCTGAACTGGCAGTGTTGAACAGATACATAAGCTCGTGTGTTGACGTGGCGAGCGCTGGAGAGGAGGCAGCGCACGCCTCGCGCCGCGGACCGGAGGCCTCGCGCCGCGGACCGGAGGCCGCGCGCCGCGGACCGGAGGCCGCGCGGCAGATGGCAGTGAATAGGCCTGTCCCGCAGCTGGTGCGGCGACGGACAGACTACAAGTAGCACCATGGTTCAGCGTTTTCTGGGCCGGCGCGGCCCGCACAAGCGCTGTTTTGTACAGCCCACATCAAGACCACTGTCACTAGAAAATATCACAAGAAGATCTAGGTGATCTTGATGCAGACCTGGCAGCGCGAGACCCGGGAGCGCAGGTTGCCCGACTTGAGCGTCTCGCTGCGCGGCCGGTTGAACTGATCAGGGTCGTTGATAGTGGCCAGCCAGAAGGAGAACTTGTTGGCGAAATAGTGGCACGTGCCGCGCGCGCCGTTGCACTCGATGAAGGGCGTGGCGCGGAAGTCCTCCAGACAGGAGCCGGGGGAGGAGAGGGACTGACCGCCGCCCTCGGCGCCGGCCGCCGTGTGCTGCGGACGGGGCAGACAGGGTCATTGGGGCGCTCCTCTACAACGCCGACACAGTGAGCTGGTGAAAATAATAGCGCACTACCAGAATATGGTCCCACTCTCCCAGCTAGACTCATGGTCAGTTTGGAACGGCGCGGGTCCGTAAGAAAAATAGTCAACGGGTTTCAGCCCATTAAACCATCTCAAAAGCAGAAAACTGAACTAAATCACAGTTTGAACATTGGTCTACATCACCGTCGTATCAAATTCATTGACACTTCTACGGCAGGAGACGCGACTGTTTGCGACTCACCATAGCGAAGGAGAATCCGATCCAGAGTCCTTCCCAGTCGGCCGGGCACTCTGGGATGTTGAGCGACTGGCTGTGCACCGCGATCACGTTCGCCGGCGCCTCGCATACCACGCACCTGAAAACAACACGGCTGTAGGTAACGGGGGCCAGCAGGACAGTCAGTGTGAAAGGAAACTGTTCACACCGTTTGTTTCTGAGTTTTCCGTGGTTATCGGCCCCCACAACAGTTTCGGATGTGAACATTTTCAAAGAGCGCCGACCCACACTATAAATGAGTGAGCTGAACGGCTGTGCTGGAGTGTTCTAAGGCGCCAGCAGACTCGCCGGCACCCATACATCAAGCGACCAGCGTATGATGGTCTCCAAAGTACGCTCTTCAACGCGCAACTGACCTGGAGATGTACTGGCGGATGGCCGTGTCGGCCACGGGCATCATGGGAATCGGGGCGTTGGTCGAGAGCCAGTACGACTTGTCGTTGCGGCTGGCGTAGTTGCACACGTTGTTCATGTCACAGAACATGAACGGCATTGTGCTGAACCGACGCACACAGGAACCGGCGAAACCTGGCGAACAGAAAACGGTCAGCCGCTGGTCACAAGGCATTATCTTTGAAGGCAAACTGAGGGTTCCCTTTCCTTGAAGAAGAAGTCAAATGTCAGGTCCCCACCTGACATTTGACATTTGATTATGGTTTAGGCAGTTAGGCACCGGACACCATACAAACGTACACAATACTGCTTTATTCCCACGCATAACACCGATGTCGACTGTCCGTCTGCCGCCCGCGGGCCCTGGCCGGCGTACCGAGGTCCTGGTGGTGGGCCTTCTCGTTGCCCTCGATGTAGAGCAGCGAGTAGCCGTCCCAGAGCTTGACGTGGCCCGGCTCGCACTGCGGTACCGTGGTGGTCTGACTGTGACGCACCAGCAGGATGCCTGTCAGGTAGTCGGCGGCGGCTGAGCACGGGCGGCCTGGGTTACCCTGCGGTCCGGCCGGACCCGTGTTACCCTGTCGACACACACAGAGACAGACGGGTCAGTCTCACCGGCCGCCGTCGCATATAGGTCACGTGTGCTGCCCAGTGCCAACTGCAAGGCTAGGCTCCTCCTTCTCAATGGCGCGATGATTACAAATATCCATCTCGAAACTGGGGAAAAGTTCGTCTTAAATTGTGCTGAGCAGCTCTACCCATTATGTTAGTGGATTGTTTTGATTATGTATGCGACTGTCGACTACATGAGTGTCCCGGCTCCTACCTGGAATCCTCGGAGTCCGTCGAGTCCAGCGTCTCCCTTCGTCCCGGGCGGCCCAGGCATTCCCGGCAGGCCGTCTCGGCCGTTGCGGCCCTGATCTCCCTTGGTTCCGAGCAGGCCGGCCGGGCCGTCCTGGCCAGGCGGGCCGGGCAGGCCCTCGCGTCCGGGCAGGCCGCGCGGTCCCGAATCGCCCTTCTGACCGGGCAGGCCGTCCAGGGCCGGCTCTCCCTTCACGCCGACCAGGCCGGACGGGCCGATCGGTCCCGACGGGCCCGGCAGGCCGTCGTCGCCGCGCTGGCCGGGCACGCCGGGCTGGCCGGGCAGGCCGGGCGAACCCGGGCCTCCCTTCTCACCGGACCGGCCAGGCAGACCGTCACGACCGTTCGTTCCTGCCGCAGCCACGGACGGTCAATGGTTACCGGTAGCGACAGGGTGACATGATAAATAACAAATCAGAGCAGCTCCGCAGCAACCGACAGCTGATCTAGGCTTTACAGTTATTCTCTTCTCAAGACCGTGAGCAAAATCTCTAGCTATTGATAATGTTCTGATGCACGTTATGCGATGTGTATCTGATGCGTCATTGCGCGTCATAGCGCCAGCTGTGGCGCGTTATTGCGTGCAGCTATGTGTCTAGCCTCACCTGGCAGGCCGACGTCTCCCTTGGTTCCGTCCGCTCCTGGCAGTCCGGATGGGCCGCGGTCGCCCTTCAGACCAGACGCTCCCGACTGGCCAGGGAAGCCGGGCGGGCCGGGCAGGCCGTCATCGCCGTCCAGACCCGGCAGACCCGCCAGACCAGAGTCGCCCTTCTCGCCGAACGGTCCAGGCGGGCCCGGTTGACCGGAGTTGCCGCGCAGACCCGGCAGACCATCGAAACCCTTGTCTCCCTTGGGTCCGGACGGGCCCTCTGGCCCCGGCCGGCCGTTGTTGCCCGACTGGCCCGGCAGACCCTTCTCGCCCTTGACGCCGTAGCCGGGCAGGCCCTCGGGGCCCATCGGTCCGACCTCTCCCTTCTGTCCGGACAGGCCGTCAAGGCCGCGCAGGCCGGGCGCGCCGGGGAAGCCGCGGTCACCCTTGTCGCCCTCCGGTCCGACTGGGCCGGACGTGCCGGGGAAGCCGGGCTGGCCGGACTCGCCCTTCAAACCACGCCGGCCGCGCTCACCCTTCAGTCCGGATCCGCCCGGTTGGCCTGGCAGACCCGAATCACCCTTTGGACCGTCCCGACCGGACAGACCAGGCAGACCACTGGGACCTGGAACCAGAACCGACAACATGAGGAGACATCGACAGACACACCTGGAAGAGATGAATGCACAACATTCTGTACTCCAAGTTGCTACCTCACAGTGGATGGAAACTCAATCGGAAGCAGCACCTAAACTAGAGGATGAAATACAAGTAAACTTAGAAAGCACTAGCCTGTATAACGGTTCGAACGTATGTACCTACGCCGAAGTGCTGCTAGGTACTTGCGTACCTGCTGTACCTGCTTTGGTACTTGCGATTTACATTAACAAACCACGCAATGACAAATCATGGAAGCCAAACGATTGCCTTAAAATGCATCACTTGACGAATTCATATTTTAAATGACCTGATTCCCGATCCGCGTCCACAGCTCTTCCCTCCATCGAAGCCGTGTGGGCTGTGGCCCAGACCGGGCTGGTCCATCGAAGCCGTGTGGGCTGTGGCCCAGACGGGGCTGTGGCCCAGACCGGGCTGTGGCCCAGACCGGGCTGTGAGCCAGACCGGGCTGTGAGCCAGACCGGGCTGTGAGCCAGACCGGGCTGGGCCAGACCGGTCTGTGGCCCAGACCGGGCTGTGAGCCAGACCGGGCTGTGGCCCAGACCGGGGAATGTTCACCACTCACCCTGTGGCCCTAGTCCGCCCTTTTCTCCGTCCAGTCCGGGGAAGCCGGGCTGTCCCTTCTCTCCGGGCAGACCGTCGCGGCCAGGCGGGCCGTTCGGGCCGAAGTCGCCCTTGAAGCCAGGCGTTCCGTCGATGCCGCTCAGGCCGAGGGCTCCATCCTGTCCGTCCAGTCCCTGCCGAACACACCAACGTCAGTCTGTGACGTTACAGCTCAGCCTGGGCTGAGCTCAAATGGATACAACTTATGTTCGCTACCGAACATATCGAATTCAAGAAAGAAAGTAGGCAAGAAATTAAAGAGGTGTTCTTACTTTAAAAGAATGCATCAGAAAACAAACTTTGCCATCTAATGTATATCTCATTGCCTATGACGACCACTGTCTTATGATAGCTGATGCAAGGGATGTCCAAAAAAATATTTGTGACATCTAAGTCCCTCTGCCGTCGAACTTACGCGATCTCCCTTCATTCCTGGGAAGCCGGGCAGGCCTGACCCTCCCTTCTGTCCGTCCCTGCCGTCGAGACCCGGCAGACCCGACAGACCGGGGTCGCCCTTCGGTCCGGACAGGCCGGGCGGGCCGAATCCGGGCAGTCCCTTGTCTCCGGATCGTCCCGGGGCTCCGGGCAGGCCGTCCAGGCCGGACGGGCCGCGCCCTCCGTCCCGGCCCCGTTCTCCGCGCTCACCCTTTTCAGAGACGCGACCCGACTCGCCCTTGGTTCCGGGGAATCCGGGCAGGCCTGAGTCGCCCTTCAGTCCGGACTGGCCGCGCTGTCCGGGCAGGCCCGGCTGGCCCGGCCGGCCGGCGTCGCCCTTCAGGCCGGGCATACCGTCCATGCCTGGCAGGCCCGACTCGCCGGCCGGTCCCACGGGGCCCGGGAACCCAAGCTCTCCCTTCAGTCCGGGCAGACCTGGCGGGCCGTCCTGACCCGGCAGGCCTTCCGCGCCGTCCAGGCCGTCCCGTCCGAGATCTCCCTTGAGGCCGGGCAGGCCGGGCAAACCGGCCTGGCCCTTGGGTCCGGGGAAGCCGGGCAGGCCGGAACGGCCGTCGTCACCAGACAGACCGGGCTCACCTGCGGCACAGCATTAGTCATCAGCCGTCAGCCGTCAGCCGTCAGCCGTCAGCCGTCAGCCGTCAGCAGTCAGCCGTCAGCCGTCAGCCGTCAGCCGTCAGCCGTCAGCCGTCAGCCGTCAGCCGTCAGCCGTCAGCCGTCAGCCGTCAGCCGTCAGCCGTCAGCCGTCAGCCGTCAGCCGTCAGCCGTCAGCCGTCAGCCGTCAGCCGTCAGCCGTCAGCCGTCAGCCGTCAGCCGTCAGCAGTCAGCCGTCAGCCGTCAGCAGTCAGCCGTCAGCCGTCAGCCGTCAGAAGTCAGCCGTCAGCCGTCAGAAGTCAGCCGTCAGCAGTCAGTCTTACGACATCAGTCATCGCCTCCGGTCGACAATATATAGCAATGCGTTACAACTCATTATTCGTAGTCATTCACTGAGACATTTACGACAGCAGGATAGGACGTTCACAGCGCAATTACATTGATACGTGAATCACATAGTTGATCGCATTGACATTAGCTGCTGGCACAGGCAGCTATTATAAACTGTCACCGGTGCACAACGGAACAAAATAACAAACACCAGGAGAATGGGTACATCTGCTCACCCTTGGGGCCGTCAGTTCCGGGCGGGCCGGCGGGGCCTGACTGGCCCTCTGTTCCGGGGAATCCGGGGCTTCCCTTCTGTCCGGGCTGTCCGTCAAATCCGTTCAGTCCGGGCAGTCCGGACTCTCCCTTGAGTCCGGGGAAGCCGGGTGCGCCTCGATCGCCGTCCAGTCCGACGCCGCCAGGCAGTCCGGGCAGGCCGCGGTCGGCCTTGAGTCCGGGCAGGCCGATCTGGCCGGGCGGGCCCGGGGTCGGCAGGCCGGCGTCTCCCTTCATGCCGCGCTGGCCGCCCTCGCCGGCCCGGCCGGGTAGGCCGTCCTGACCCGGTAGGCCGGACAGGCCCTCCAGTCCCATCAGGCCCTTATCACCGCGCTGTCCGGGCAGACCACGTGGTCCCGGCGGTCCGGCCGGACCGACCGGGCCCGAAGCGCCCTCCTTGCCCGACAATCCCCGCTCTCCCTTGCCGCCCTTTGCGCCGCCCCGGCCGGCCGGACCGTCCAGACCGCGATCACCCTTCTGACCGGGCGGGCCCTGCGTCAGAGACTGCGACGGGTCCAGGCGACCTGAGAACGGCAGCAGCCAGAAGCGGTGATTATCTGTCGCCGAGCAGCGACCTTGTACGTTACGCAGCTCGGTACATAGGGAGCGCACCGTGAGTCATCAGACGAATACTCCGTTTCTGTCGACACGAACGACTACATTTGAGTTTGATAACATCACAAGTATGTGTAGCTTTAACAATGACGTCATCTAACGAGACCTGCCACGCCAATCAACTACTGATCGTAAAGTCAAATAGATATATAACAAATGCCCGTGTTTGTGAACGAAATCACACCCATGTCACATGAATCAGCCACATCGCGACAAGTTCGCCAATGAGTGTTGGTTAACGCTACCGGAGGCGGCGCTACGTGGCGTGCTTACCTGGCTGTCCCTTTTGTCCCTTCCGTCCGCTGCTGCCCTTTTCTCCGGACAGGCCGAGATCGCCGGGCTCTCCAGAATCTCCCTTGATGTCCCTTCCGTCCAGGCCGTCCAGGCCGGACGCGCCGTCGCGGCCCGAGTCGCCAGGGAAGCCGCGCGCTCCCTTGTCGCCCTTGCCGCCCGACAGGCCGGGCGGGCCGGACTGGCCGGCGCGGCCCGGACCACCGTCGCGACCCTCGCGGCCCGGCAAACCCGGCAGGCCGTAGTCGCCCTTGTAGCCCTTGGGGCCGCGAGTGACGTCATCTGGCACGACAGCGTCCAGACCCTTGGGACCCGGCAGACCGGGGCTGCCAGGAAAGCCAGACCCGCCCTGGAGACATGCACAAACAGGTCAGGTCACAAAGGGACAGGTCAGGTCACACAGGGACAGGTCAGGTCACACAGGGACAGGTCAGCGTCCTGCGCCGGGCGCAGCTGCAAGTCTGTACTAAGCTCAAGCCAGTCAGACCGTAAGCCTTTGTCATTCACCGGATCGACTATCCTTGAGAACGTATCTTATCTAATTGCGGCTACTTAATTGTCTCTTTGATAATGCACAATTCAATTGTGCACAATTCAACAGTTCAGCTTATTGTGGACCCGAAAAACATACTCCGTTGGCAAACATTCACTAACTCTCCCGAGTCTGTTTTTCTTCTGTCTGAGGTGGAGGCTCGACTGACCTCCTTTCCGGGGGGTCCGGGCGGTCCGGGTCGGCCATCCTCTCCGGCGGATCCGGAGCGTCCGGGCGGACCCTCGGGTCCCAGGAGGCCCCGCTGGCCCGGCAGACCGTCCAGACCAGGGCCGCCCTTCTCGCCGACCGGGCACTGGAGGCAGCGGTCACACTGACGGCCGGACTCTCCCTTCAGGCCGAACAGACCGGGGATGCCGGGCCGGCCCGGCTGGCCGTCGCGGCCCTCCTCTCCGCGCGGTCCCGTCTCGCCTGTGTCGCCCGGGATGCCGTCGATGGTGTCGCCCGGGGCGCCCGACGGGCCCGTGTAGCCCCGTTCGCCCTTCAGGCCGGGCAGGCCGTCCTTGCCAGGCTCACCATTCAGGCCAGGCTGACCCTGTGGCGGGGGCGGTGGACACCGGTCAGCTGCCGGGAACGTTGGCTCGGGTGGTACACTGGACCGAAGCACATTCATGCATAGGCTGGCTGACGTCGCGTCGATGAAAGACTGCCGACCGCACGCAGCTGGTCGTTAAAAGGGGATGGGTAACAACAGCCTGTCTTTGTTTGATGCAATGTCCACAGAGAAAGTAATTATTTCGAGGACTATTCATGATTTATTTACGGCAATCGGCAATAACGCCACAAACCGGTAAATACAATACCTCTAAAACAGACGTGCCACTTTGGAATTTTCCGATCACATTTCCCGAGAAAAAAAAATGCGAGAAGCACGCGTGACGTACCACAATGGAGGCACCCTTCTCTCCGGAAGTTCCGGGTCTTCCGGAAGGTCCTCGCTGTCCGGGTAGTCCGGACGGGCCAACCGGGCCGGGCAGGCCGTCCAAGCCCCCGTTTCCCTTGCTGCCCTTGGTGCCGGGCAGACCCTCCGGGCCGGGCAGACCGGGCAGACCGATGCCTCCAGCGGGGCCCTCAGGTCCACGGGGTCCCATCCGACCGGGCTGGCTGTCCTCGCCTGGTGGACGGCAGATGGCACGTGTCAGCAGGGTCACCGATCAACAGAGGCGCCTGCACCGACCGACTCACCTGCTCGCCAGCCAGTCCCGGACGACCAACTGGTTAGCTACTGAACAGGGTTCAAGGAGGATGAGATGTTTTCTTGGATCATGAATGTATGTTGAGTTCCTCATGGTTTAGTCTATTGTATATTTACCGGTATTTAATATACATCAGTATCGGGTGATTGATTGATAGATAGTTCGTTTGTGATAGGTGAAAGTAATATGAAATAGCGAGTTTACACCATAACTAACAACATATCAATGATATTCTAGGTAATTATGTGATCTGTGGGATAGCACTTTTTAGGCTCACAATGTAAAATGGAGTCAATAAAAACCACAGCCTCATACTATTTTATATATTAATTTGATATATTAATGAGAAAAGGAAACAAAAGAGACGACAGTGTCAGGCGTTCAGGACTGGGCTACGCCTGAAACTGTCGTCTCTTTTGTTTCATTTTCTCATTAAATATCAAATAGTATAAGACTGTGGTTTTTATTGACTCTATATTCTAGGTAAGGTCATCCTAGAACAGTGTTTTTATGCGTTAAGGGTATGGTTACCCCTTTTGATGACCAGAATGAGTGGGGACCCCTCCCCCATTACGCAGACCACAATTCTCGGCTTCAGGTTATGCGGTACAGCATAACTTCAGGCGTTTACTACTAGTGCCATCTAGGGAGTAGGGACAGAAATATAAGTAGACATATGTGCTGTTGCCTTTAGTCTAAGGCAGTATTCCCAGCGTATAACAGCATGTAAACCGGAACACAAAGCTTAACATCATTTAGCATGAATTGGTTTGGATGTTTTTACGATAATGCGGTGACAGTGAAACAGACACTGGGGTAGACGTGTCTGCATTATCCGCCATCATCAAACGACTCATCCACAATTTGTCACTTACTGCCCTCTAGTTATGCCCCGTAGACGTTACACAGCCAGTCAGTTGCTGCTTTCCCACTGGCGCTCCGCGCTTCCGGCGCTGCTCTCACCTTTGGGTCCTGATGGTCCGGGGAAGCCGCGCGGTCCAGGGTCTCCGGGCGGACCGCCGGGACCGCCGCCGGGCGGACCCTGCGGTCCAGGCAAACCACGCACGCCGTCCAGGCCGCCCGGACCGGAGCCTCCCTTCTTGCCGTGAAGGCCGGGTCGGCCGTCCAGGCCTGGCACGCCAATGTCGCCCTTAAAGCCCTGAGGTCCCGGTGGGCCGTACGGTCCATCTCGTCCCTGCCGGACAGAGGTCAAAACTCAAAATTCCGTGACGCTGCCCCGACAGACGGAAAACACGGACTGCTGCAGTCCTGAACCACCACCAATTTTCTGTTTCAAAGTCACTACGTTTTCGAGTTATGGCCATTTCCAATTTGGTTTTAATCATGGCGACCTATCACTGTCAAGGTTGCGTACTGCCAGCCCTGTTGAATTGTTGTATGCCGTTTTCTGCGAACTACATGCAAAACATAAAAGGAAAACGAAATAGCGGCTAGGTTGCGGCGCCTGTGGCCTGTTTGACGCCTGTCTCCAGCGGGAGATGTTGGGTACTTACCCGCGGTCCGGGCAGTCCCAGCAGTCCCTTCTCTCCCTTCATGCCGAGGTCGCCGGACGGTCCGGGCAGGCCGTCGTTACCGGATGGACCAGGCATACCGAGCATGCCCTTATCTCCCTGCGGCAGCGGCCCCCCGACACCCGGTCAGAGCCGCGCGAACAGTCAGGTCAGAGCCTCCCTCACAGAGTCAGGTCAGAACCGCGCTCACAGAGTCAGGTCAGAGCCTCCCTCACAGAGTCAGGTCAGAGCCGCCCTCACAGAGTCAGGTCAGAACCGCGCTCACAGAGTCAGGTCAGAGCCGCCCTCACAGAGTCAGGTCAGAGCCGCCCTCACAGAGTCAGGTGAGAGCCGCCCTCACAGAGTCAGGTCAGAGCCGCCCTCACAGGGTCAGGTCAAAGCCGCCCTCACAGAGTCAGGTCAGAGCCGCCCTCGCAGAGTCAGGTCAGAGCCGCCCTCGCAGAGTCAGGTCAGAGCCGCCCTCACAGAGTCAGGTCAGAGCCGCCCTCACAGAGTCAGGTCAGAGCCGCGCTCACAGAGTCAGGTCAGGTCAGAGCCGCCCTCACAGAGTCAGGTCAGAACCGCGCTCACAGAGTCAGGTCAGAGCCGCCCTCACAGAGTCAGGTCAGAGCCGCCCTCACAGAGTCAGGTCAGAGCCACCCTTACATAGTCAGGTCAGAGCCGCCCTCACATAGTCAGGTCAGATCCGCCCTCACAGAGTCAGGTCAGAGCCACCCTCACATAGTCAGATCAGAGCCGCGCTCACAGAGTCAGGTCAGAACCGCCCTCACAGAGTCAGGTCAGAGCCGCCCTCACAGAGTCAGGTCAGAGCCGCGCTCACAGAGTCAGGTCAGAGCCGCCCTCACAGAGTCAGGTCAGAGCCGCCCTCACAGAGTCAGGTCAGAGCCGCCCTCACAGAGTCAGGTCAGAGCCACCCGGGACAGACTGGCAGCGCCAGGACAGTGGTCAGAGGCAGTATGGAGTAAAGTGATACATGACAAACATAGTAAACGCTAATAAACAAGGCGCTAATAACAACCAATGACCCACTAGAAAATCTACCGAGTTTCCGGCAATAGACCCACTGTGTAACGTAGCACATTCCGTTCATTTATAATAATTTCCAAATGTACCGATTCGCAATGAATTATGACACTTAGTTACATACTATGCGTTGGCGTGAATTTCTCAGATATTTGAGGTAACGCCTCGGAATGTGTTGAAAAGGCTCGGAGCGACCGTTCAAATATAAGACAGACGATAGTTGAAGTTCACACTCACCTGCTTCTTGAAAGACCTGTGTGATACAAAACGGTGAGCGTCAATATAAGCATGATAAGCCAACAAGCACGAAAAGCCAGCATGCTGGGTGCGCAACACATAATTACTACAGGCACGAGTTAATATGTCGCCACACGTAGATGGCGCCTAGACACAAATATATCCACTTGCTGTCTAAATCATACATTGGCTGCATTAGGCTTCATATATAGTTATAAAGTGACGAGAGTGTTACACGTTCAGGGTTCAATATATGACAAGACACAATTATCGTCCATCTGACAACAGTAGGTTAAGTTTGCTGGAGATAACGTAGATAACATAGATAACGTAGATAACACATAGATAACGTTGCTGAAGAACATGTCACATAAATATCCTGATACAGCCCCGGACAACCTACTGGTGATAAGCTAAAGGGAACATCAATATAACAGTTCACTGAAGTAGCACTAGGATTATTACATTATTGCAACACTTTATTTCCCATTGGCAAAGCAGGTACATTACGAGTGATCGACATCTAATTATTGACAATAAAAACAAAATAGGTACACGTCTGACCTCCGAAGACGCAGTATTTTATATGCGCAATATTAAACGCAATATTTACACAGAAACAAAAGTACCTACCTACAAACTGATTTCGGATACCCTATAACGGAACCGGTATCAACCACTTATGTTCACGAACGAAATTTGTATATAGTAAACACAGACAAACAGGTGTTATTTGCATGTGCCGCAATTCAGAAAGTGCATTTTAACATTCACATGCAACACTTGTCGAGATGCAATAAATGCATACCAATACATAAAGCTTCTACAGTATCTAAGCACGCTTGTCAACGTGCAATTAACAAATACTAACACAGAAAGCTCCTAAGCATCTAAGCTTCTAAGGCTTCTAAGTTCTATGCTTCACACTGAATGTTCAGTCACGAGTCTACAAGATAAGGGTATATAGAGCACGTTTTGTATTCTACGCGGGTAGGTCATCACATTGCTGGAGTTCAGCGCAGGTGAAGTGCCGGGCATCACACGAGAGGAGCGGAGGAAGCCTCAGAACAGTCACAGTACACGCTCTATTGGGAACACTGGATACAGCAGCCGGCGGCCGGCCGCGCCGCGCCTCGTGCAGGGTACATGCAGACATGGCGGAGCAGGGTCGGCGGTCGGCGGCGGAGCGTGCGCCGCTCACCTGCGCTCCCGGCTGGCCCTGGCGACCCGGCACCACCACCGTCGTGCAGTTGGTCTCGAACGGCACTGGTGAGAAGCTGGGCGGCCCCGACGGGCCCGGCTCGCCCCGTTCGCCGCGCGGACCTATCACGCCGACGCCCATCTCGCCCTTGGCGCCGCCGTAGCCCGGCCGGCCCGACGAACCCTGAACAACACAAGTCGAACCAAGCGCCACCTGGTTAGCCGGCATTCCACGGCACCCCAGCCGGCCGTCCGCGGCCCCTCTGCCGGTTAATGCTACCCGCTGCTGGTTAGCTGCCCGCTGCTGGTTACTGCTGTCCGCTGCTGCCCTGCCGCTGGCTGCTGTTGGTTGCTGCCGGTTAATGCTGCCCGCTGTTGATTAATGCTGCCCGCTGGCTGCTGGTGCAGCCGGTCTGCCTGCCCCTGTTGGCTGGTTAGTGGCCCACTGGCCATCGGTCACTCAGTCAGCAGCACCCGCCTGTGTTAGTTCGTCAGCACCCGGGGCACCTGGCAGGCCACACCTCACCTTCAGTGCTACCACACCCTTAGGTGCGACCGTCTCTTTCTCACAGCCCTCGCCGAAACAGTTGGGAGGGCCGCAGGAGCCGCAGCCGGGAGGACCCGGCTCGCCCGTCTGCCCGGTCGGCCCCTCAGGACAGATGCCCATGTTGCCCTTGAAGCCGGGCTGACCGGGCGGTCCCGACCGGCCCTACAGAGTCGGACACAGTCGGTCAGATCGGTCCCAGCAGCGTGCGGTGTGGTCAGAGGTCAGGTCGGGTCAGAGACGAACCCGCTCTGGCCACAACGAGGCGATACAGACAGACAGACAGACAGACAGACAGACAGGACCAGCCGACACGGGGAGATTCACACGCGTCAGGTGGGCCAGGGGTAGAAAGACGGGCTCGGGACAGTCCGAGAAGCGGGACCTCATGCCAGACATAGCGACAGACGGGCAGACATGCAGACATACAAAACGAACGGTCCGACAGCCGAGCAGAAGCGGACGTGTCAGAGGAGTCCGAGCAGAAGCGGACGTGCCCCGTGTGCCAGAGGAGAGCGGCAAGGCTGACCTGAAAACCGGGCAGACCGGGCCGTCCCGGTGGCCCGATGAACGTCGTACAGCTGCCGTTCTGCTCCTGGCCGCACTGGCCCGGCGGACCGACCAGACCCATATGTCCCTTGTCGCCGCGCTCGCCCACGAAGCCCAGGCCCATCTCGCCCTTCAGACCGTGGTGGCCCGGGATGCCAGGCAAGCCCTGGTAGAGTGCAGCGCGCCGGTTAGTCGGACCGAAAATCTAGCGGCTGTCCTCGATCCATGCATATGGTTCAGCAGTTAGTGGGGCATGCTGAAAGTGACGCGTGGCAGGAATAAGGTGGTCCGTGCTGTACTTGATATTCAGCAGTTAGTGGGGCATGCTGAAAGTGACGCGTGGCAGGAATAAGGTGGTCCGTGCTGTACTTGATATTCAGCAGTTAGTGGGGCATGCTGAAAGTGACGCGTGGCAGGAATAAGGTGGTCCGTGCTGTACTTGATATTCAGCAGTTAGTGGGGCATGCTGAAAATGACGCGTGGCAGGAATAAGGTGGTCCGTGCTGTACTTGATATTCAGCAGTTAGTGGGGCATGCTGAAAGTGACGCGTGGCAGGAATAAGGTGGTCCGTGCTGTACTTAATATTCAGCAGTTAGTGGGCATGCTGAAAGTGACGCGTGGCAGGAATAAGGTGGTCCGTGCTGTACAAATATTTATATTTGTATCCTTGCTGTGTTTGCTGTGACTTCTTTTTCCAAAATGATTAAAGGACTTCTAAAAAAAATCAAAAAAATCGGTGAATTTGAAATGTAGGCTTTTTAAACGTTTTCCCAGTGCAAAATATTGGTAGACATTTTGTTGCTTTAAACTGAATTTAATTGCTGCAAATTCTATAGATATAAATAATGCCCACTGACGTGAGCAAGACTTAGATGAATAAATATATTTTGTGTTGACATTTCTAAACACCATCTTCTGACACCCAGGAGAGGTTTGCTACATTTGTACACACAGAGTAACATTTTAGCCTACTGTAACGCATCAAATAGACCTATATTTAGAAGAAACGTAGCGTCCCTCCTGATTATGCTCTGTGCCATTGTGCACGTCGACGTCAGTGAAGCAGTCGCTTGTAACTATATAGGTAATATCCATAGTATTCATGCAAGAGCATTTCCGGCCCGTTAATTACATGTATGCCTGCTATTAGCGGCTTGGGTGAATGGATGAGATAAATGGCATCGCAGGCAGGCAAAATGGAAATGTGGCCATGCACTGAAGGAAAGATGTAGCAGCATGCTTCATTCACTGCACTATCCATTAATCCCAATCCATTAATCTCCATTTGTCTAATGGCTGGCAACACCACAGGTGTTGCAAGCCCCGTCTCTGGACCGATCTGAAACTGAGCCAAGTCAGCCGGCGACGGCGGGCTGACGGGCGGGCAGACTGGCTCCAAGCGGGGACCGGAGATCCAGCAGGGGGGGGGGGGGGGGTGGAGGGGGCGGGGGCGATGCTGGCAGATAGCCTGCGGCGTGCGGCATGACTGGGCACAGGCGGCGGCGGTGCCGGCGGAGCCAGCGCCTCTCAACACAAACAAACGCGTCCGGACCGTCATCCGGCAGTCTCACCGACTGTCTCACAAACGGCTAAATCACACGGAGACACCGCCAGCGCCGCAGACTGGTGAGTCATCCGTCAGCTCAGCTCAGCTCAGCTCAGCTCAGCCTAACTCAGCTCAGCTCAGCTCAGCTCGGCTCGGCTCAGCTCAGCTCAGCTCAGCTCAGCTCAGCTCAGCTCAGCCTAACTCAGCTCAGCTCAGCTCAGCTCGGCTCGGCTCAGCTCAGCTCAGCTCAGCTCAGCCTAACTCAGCTCAGCTCAGCTCAGCTCAGCTCAGCTCGGTTCAGCCCAGCCTAGCCCAGCCCAGCCAGCGGCTGCTGCTGAGGCAGAGCTGTGCCTGTGCCGATCAGCGAACAACAGTTTAACTACACTGACAGCATAATGAGTCACCATTACGGATAACGAAACTCTCACCACTGGACGACAAATACGTTTATCCTCTGCCGAGAGATGGACAACGAACAAAAAACACAGTGCCGGAAAAAGGTTTTACACAATAAACATTCGTTAAAAACGACCTCCTTTACACCGGACGAGCAATCAACGTTAAAGAAAATATAAACAGGTGTAATTGGTTTTTGGTTCGTAAAATCGAAAACTAATTGATCAAAATTAAGCAGTCAGAGCTATGACGTGGCATCGTATACATTCTATGAACAAAAAGTGATTAACCAAGAGAAGCTAGTGATTGATACACGTATCATATGCACATCAGAACAAGCGAATGGTGGTTGTCCATTGCGAGCAGTTTCTATAGGACTCGACAACGATAACATCAATACATCTTGCAGCTATTAACATGTTTAATGACACTTCCAAAAATCGCTCCTATCAAAAGATTTTCCACCGAAACAGGAGAGTGATGTGTCGGTGGACCGGCACGTCTGGCGACTT
The DNA here is from genome assembly GCA_036785665.1 of Chirona hameri. Classification (NCBI taxonomy): domain Eukaryota; kingdom Metazoa; phylum Arthropoda; class Thecostraca; order Balanomorpha; family Balanidae; genus Chirona; species Chirona hameri. The sequence continues at coordinate 31,775 of JAXIVJ010003779.1, forward strand.
ACGGATGGTCCGCGCGGTCCTCTGTCTCCCTTGCCACCGGACAGGCCAACGGATCCAGGCTGACCGGGTACGCCGCGGGTACCGTCCCGACCCGGCTCTCCCTTCTGACCCTGGATAGCTTGGCCTGGGTTGATCGCCGAGTCTCCCTTGTTACCTGAGGGGAGGCAGAAGGTGATGTCAGGTCCGGTCAGGACAAGTCAGGCGGAACAGGGAGAGTCAGATCGCAGGTAAGACGAGTCAAGGAGAGGCAAGGCACGCTCAAGCATCATCAGAGGAAACGTAGGGTCTGTGTCTTCTGTGTCTCGTCTGATGACAGCGCCAACGTGACGTTAAACCAATTTAAGTAGGCTGCAGGTTCGTACGGAGTCGACTCTTGTCTTTAATTTGCTGTGCATTATTTTACCGGTAAGACTTAGAGGCGTAAAATGATGTGGCAGAGCTGCCATTAGAGCTCTCTATTATTGAACATTGACACAGCAACTTTAAACAGCGAATATCAACACAGACAATCGCTGGACCTTGATGCGAATCAATGAGGAAGGCAAGGACAAGTACTCCAGCATGACATGTCCACACTGGAATGTCGTATGGTCGCTGGGAATGGTATGCCCACCAGACATCTGGACAGACTGCCGGAAACCAACAAACTCACCGAGACGGCTGGACAGAGCTGTGTATACCACTCCGCCCTATGGTCTTTGGTCTCTAGCCCCGCGGTTCTCTGGTCTCTCTGGGCTCCGGTCTCTCGGGTCTCTGGTCTCTCTGGGCTCCGGTCTCTCGAGTCTTTGGTCTCTCTGGTCTATTCTCTCTCTGGTCTCTTGTCTCTTGTCTCTCTGATATTTGTATCTGGTCTCTCTGGTATTTTGTTGTTTGTCTCTCTGGTGTCTGGTCTCTATGATATCTATGGTCTCTGGTCTCTGGTGCCTCTGGTGTCTCTGGTGTCTCTGGTGTCTCTGGTGTCTCTGGTGTCTCTGGTCTCTTTTGTCTCTGGTCTCTCTCGTCTCTCTGGTCTCTCTGGTCTCTTTCTTTGGTCTCTTTGTTTTTTTTTGTTTCTTTTGTTTCTTTTGTTTCTTTTGTTTCTTTGGTTTCTTTTGTTTCTTTGGTTTCTTTGGTCTCTTTGGTCTCTTTGGTCTCTTTGGTCTCTTTGGTCTCTTTGGTCTCTTTGGTCTCTTTGGTCTCTTTGGTCTCTTTGGTCTGTTTGGTCTGTTTGGTCTCTCTGGTCTCTCTGATCTCTCTGGTCTCTGGTCTCTGATGTCTGGTTTATCTTGTCTCCAGTCTCTCCAGTCTCTCTAGTATCTGGTCTCTGGGGTCTCTCTGGTCACTCTGGTCTCTGGGGTCTCTCTGGTCTCTCTGGTCTCTCTGGTCTATCTGGTTTATCTGGTCTCTCTGGTCTCTCTGGTCTCTCTGGTCTCTCTGGTCTCTCTGGTCTCTCTGGTCTCTCTGGTCTCTCTGGTCTCTCTGGTCTCTCTGGTCTCTGATTTCTGGTTTCTCTTGTCTCCAGTCTCTCCAGTCTCTCTGGTCTCTCGTCTCTGGTTTCTCTGGTCTCTGGGGTCTCTCTGGTCTTCCTGATCTCTCGACTCTCGGGCCTCCTGTCTCAGTCCGCCGTCACTCCCGGGCAAAGGCTAAATAGAGCAGTTAATATCGAGTGCTCGCCAGGATACTGACATCACGTCTACAGATTGAATCAGGTAACATCACGCCAGCTCAGCCAAATCAAACGCACTCAACCTCCCCGTCAGAGCCAACTAAAACGATGCACCTCTCTAATGAGATCCAAGTCAAGACACCATATCTCACATAATGAGATCAATCAAAACCATACTTTCAGCTGGAGTTAGATGAACCCAAGTAACCGCTCAACCGAGGCCAGTTAACCTTCGCTCTACAGGGACTTTTTATCACCTTCGCCCTACGGGGGAGGGGGCTAAAAAGACCCCCTGTTAACTTCCAAACCAATCAACATAGAGCAATGCGGTGAGAACCAGCATGTTGCCTGTAATGAGAGGAATCTAACAGTATGTGATTTTTAGGTTTCAGGTCAACGGGTGACCTTCTAGGTCAAGCGAATGACCTAAGATCGACCACGTCCAAAAATAACGATTACACAGGGCGCTTAGTATAACTTCCGAACGGAGAGAGATAGAGAAACACCGTAAAAAGTAGCGTGATGCCTGTCATAAGGAAAATCCACAGGAATCCCATTTTGAGCATCTAGGTCAACTGGTGACCTTTGGGGCCAGGTCAATGGCCCTTTGGGTTCTGGCATGACCTTGACGAAAAGGTCATAGGTCACGATCTAAAAGTCGTATACACTTCAAACTTATATAGCATACGTATAATTGTTGTACACTCAGCTACTGAAAATTTCAGTAAGATGCGCCGCATGTGTAAAAGTTATTTTAAAAAACCTCAGGGGTGTCGTTTTAGGATCCCCGTAGGGCGAGGGTTAAAACCGTAACGGATGCTTACAACCAATGTCACATTGTAAGAAACTTAGTAATGTGTGTCTACAGGAACATAGCAGGACCTGGGAGAAGGTAGCAGGACCGGAGACCGGGGGGAAGGTAGCAGGACCGGGGGAAGGTAACAGGGGACCGGGGGCAGCCTCCGGTGTCGCCGGTGCCGCTGCGGTGGCCGCGTCGCGCACCCTCTGTTTATCCTGTGCTGCAGCGAGCCGCTCATGTAAATGTTTATCTCTGGGTCTGGTCGGCGGCACAGACGGCGGCCACGCTAATGGCGCGGCATTCCAGCCCACATGCACACGTCTCTGCTGCGCCGCCACCGCCGCGCCACCGGGCCCACATGACGTCATAATCAGCGCCGACAGCAGCGTCAACAGCCGCGGGAAAACATAGGTCGGGAAATGTCTGTATTTATGTATGGATAAAACAGTTCATCTTGCAAAAATGATTGCAATAAAGTTGCTTGTGTTGAATAGTTTCCGAAAATCGCATGACCCGAAAGGTGACACATCATTTTGAGTGGAACGAGTGAGTAGATAACTACGCTGCGGGAAGTTTCAGTTTTGTTTTGCCTTATCTCGCAATGGGACAACTCGAAATATTTCCTTTCCTTCTTTTCTTTTACGTTTTTGCCACACAACATTGCGACTACTATATAGGGGAAAACACTTTGTACGAATTGGTTCGGATTACACATACAAACGACGATATGAGACGCGCAGGTCTCACTCGTTCCGCCCTCATCCCCAGTCGCGAATACCGCGATATATAGGCCACCGATCTGGCTCCACCCGAGACAGTATATATACACGGGCCGTTTTACTGTATGTATATGCAAAGCGACCCACTTAACGCGTGAGTGGCCAACCGACCGACCCCGGGACAGATCATATCTCGGTAGTCGGGACACGCACCGGCGACGTACCGGCGACAAGCCAGCCCCAGTCGGAACACTGATGGCCTCATCATGACTACCGCACGTTTCAGCAGACCTCGGAAAAAAGCCGACAGCTCGTGGCGACAATTTGCTCATTTCAAACCGTAACACAGAAGAAAACAAAAACGCAGCCGATTTTATTGAAAGCTTCCGAAAGCGTTATGCTTGAAGAGTTGATATGATGCGTAGCAGCGTCTTAGTTTACGAAAAATGGAGAGCAACACATATACACGTTCGCCTAGCCCGGGGCGGCACGGTTCCTTGTAAATACAAACTATTTATTTCCGGAACAAATACAAGCTTGTTTAAAACCGTGCATTGCCATGGCACACGTTTGTTAAAGAACTGCTGGCACGAGCCCTAAGAAATGGCTACAGACGGGGATCGTAGTAGGTGGGATAATCAGCACCGGCGAACTGAGACATGTGACTGCAGATTGAGACATGAGACATGTGTGGTGGAGAAATGTGGCTGAGACATGTGACTGAGACATGTGGCTGAGACGTGACTGCCGACTGAGACATGTGGCCGATACATGTGGCTGCGTGCTGAGCCATGTGGCTGCGTGCTGAGTCATGTGGCTGCGTGCTGAGCCATGTGGCTGCGTGCTGAGTCATGTGGCTGCGTGCTGAGCCATGTGGCTGCGGACTGAGACATGTGGTTGTGGACTGAGACATGAAGCTGAGAGACGTGGCTGCAGCCACTGCGTTTGAAGCGCCCTTCAGCTGTGCTCCGGTCCAGAAATGTCAACCATCTCTTCCCATAACCGTATCCGGTTGGTGCCCGGCCTGTCATCTGCTTCTGGGACGGGGTCATGAGTTAATGAGGGCAGGGTACAGTGGAGAGGCCATCACTCAACAGAATGCCTAAATACGCAACGTATGACGTCTGCGCGGCAACATGCAGCGATACGTCTAACGTTACAACATCCGATCAAAGCGGTGTTCGCGGAACTTGACATCTTGAATAGCTTTGAGCATTTGTTTAGTAAGAAACATATTGACGTGTTATTTTAATTAGTGACATGACATTCCTAGTAGTGAAAGAATTTACGGAAAACAACATAATTTACTTGAAGAGAAATATTTAAATAAATTACCCTTCTACATAATATGAGGTTAATAATATAATAGTAGCATATTACATAAAATATAGATAATTCATACTTGTACTTCGCTTTTATACCCACATAACATTAGATGAATTTATCAATTTTTGATACATATTTCTGATAACTATAACATTGCAGAACCCAAGAACCTATCTTGATTATTATGAACGTTGTTTTTGCATCCGTGGATCTACGGAAGTTGACCAAAAAAACGACTGGGCGTACATTATGTATGTGTGTGTGTGTGTGTGTGTGTGTGTGTGTGTGTGTGTGTGTGTGTGTGTGTGTGTGTGTGTGTGTGTGTGTGTGTGTGTGTGTGTGTGTGTGTGTGTGTGTGTGTGTGTGTACACCTTATGTATGTATATCTTTGTGTGTTTCGAATATCTGTGTGTATGTATGTGCACCTTGAGTGAGGATACAGCGCAGAGCTCAGACTTACCCTTAGTTCCGGGTATTCCGTGGAATCCAGGGGGTCCAGCGGGTCCGGACGTTCCCGGAAATCCGGGCGGTCCCTGTAACAGTCAGTCAGTCAACATACCGCAGTCACGCCCCGGAACTGACGCACGTTTGCTCACTGTTTCAAGCCAAACAATGTAATATCCCTTGAAAAATAACTCAAAATAATTCAGAAACCATACGCAGAAATTTCGCTGACCAGTAAACAACATGCAAAGTCATTTTGAATAAATACGCAATCACAGGCGCCAGATACACGAAAAATGCGAATTCTTATTGGTTTGTGCACGATCAATTCTTAATCGAAATAAAGAAGGTACACTTTTCAGGGATGAGGTGCGTTAAGAACGTCTGCCCACTCACTAATCACAGAGCGGGTGGGCGCCAAATGTCCTAGAAGTCGGTATCCACAGATACCATCATCATCACCAGCATCACCAGCCACAGTATCACCAGCCACAGCATCACCAGCCACAGCATCACCAACCACAGTATCATCAGCCACAGCATCACCAGCCACAGCATCACCAGCCACAGCATCACCAGCCACAGTATCACCAGCCACAGCATCACCAGCCACAGCATCACCAGCCACAGTATCACCAGCCACAGTATCACCAGCCACAGCACCACCAGCCACAGCATCACCAGCCACAGCACCACCAGCCACAGCACCACCAGCCACAGCACCACCAGCCACAGCATCACCAGCCACAGCATCACCAGCCACAGCATCACCAGCCACAGCATCACCAGCCACAGCATCACCAGCCACAGCATCACCAGCCACAGCACCACCAGCCACAGCATCACCAGCCACAGCATCACCAGCCACAGCATCACCAGCCACAGCACCACCAGCCACAGCATCACCAGCCACAGCATCACCAGCCACAGCATCACCAGCCACAGCATCACCAGCCACAGCACCACCAGCCACAGCATCACCAGCCACAGAATCACCAACCACAGTATCATCAGCCACAGCATCACCAGCCACAGCATCACCAGCCACAGCATCACCAGCCACAGCATCACCAGCCACAGTATCACCAGCCACAGTATCACCAGCCACAGCACCACCAGCCACAGCATCACCAGCCACAGCATCACCAGCCACAGCATCACCAGCCACAGCATCACCAGCCACAGTATCACCAGCCACAGTATCACCAGCCACAGCATCACCAGCCACAGCATCACCAGCCACAGCATCACCAGCCACAGCATCACCAGCCACAGCATCACCAGCCACAGCATCACCAGCCACAGCATCACCAGCCACAGCATCACCAGCCACAGCACCACCAGCCACAGCATCACCAGCCACAGCATCACCAGCCACAGCGCGTGTACTACTCACGTCAGTGCCGTTACAGCCGTCCAAACCGGCGAAACCGCGCGGTCCCGGACCGCCCGGAAGGCCCGGAATGCCGTTAATTCCGGGGAAGCCCGGGAGACCCATCTTGCCCTGTGAGAGGAACGCAGCTCTGTCAGGCGACAGCGGTGGTCGGCATCGTGGTTCTCGGTGGTATACTGCTGAATGAGCTTCTTATCACCCGCTGCGCAGTGAAGTATAGTTATAAAATCGCTCTCAAGCTGAGTTGGTTTCAACTTCTTTCAAATCAAAATATGTATAAAATAATTTCCCCTGATAGTAACTCATGTCAATTGTGCTACTACTAATATGGTTTGTTGATTACGACATGTACTTACCCGGTCTCCCTGAAGACCTCTGGGTCCCTGGGGGCCAGTGTCTCCTTTGTTGCCCTTCGGTCCGGCGAGTCCCTCCATACCTGGGAAGCCCTGCTGGCCCTTGCCACCGAATGACCCCTGCACTCCGGGAGAACCCTGGAGCGGAAACACGAGGTCAAACGGTTATCGGCGTAATAAACACAGTCTTAACACGATCGAGAAGCAGGATTCCGGGGTGGGTACGTACACCATCCCAGGATTCCGGGGTGGATACGACCACCATCCCACTCCAATGGTTGTCAGCTCCGATAATGAACTAGCAATACTGTTCATATAATACACCATAACCTGCTTGCCATAATTGCGACCAGTTTGAGTTTACCATTAGTGCTTAGGTGTGGGCCTCAGCGGGAAACACATCAGCAAAACTAACCTATTCTTGCTTTGTGTTTTTTCAGTCATCGGATCTGTTTGTCTGGTTGATCATTGCAGAGCCAATCTGCTTTGAAAGTCTTTCATTCAGTATAACTGCTTAATAATTAAAACTGACACCATAACACGCCATTACCCAAATTTCCGAATAGGTACTCGGAAACAGAATGCGTAGAGATGGCGGAGCGCTTTAAAGAATGCAAACATAGACACCCTTGATACGAAGCTTACACTCCCGCAAAACAGGTGTAGACTGAACGACTGTAAATCTTAAGTCCTTGGCACTTGTGAAAGGGTTATCGCACGTTTACTGAAGTGGTCATCTGTTGCCCAGGAGGGTGACGATAGGAAAACAACATAACGGGTAAATATGTGACCGGCTTGACAGCCAGCCACCATGAACAAGTCCGTATATATAGCGATCCGGCAAACTGCAATCCTCACAGAAACAAGTCCGGGTTCCAATCGAACACACAGCACGACACAGGCATTTGACGCCGCCCGTGTAGAGTCGACGTCGAACGGCAGAACTAGTGCATTAAGAAGTTTTCGTGGAATTTAATGGACGTAACAGTACGACCATAATACAAAGTATGCTACATGACGTCCCATGAAACCACAGGGTGCAACTAGACTGGGCACCGCTAGTGCCGCTAGTGCCGCTAGTGCCGCTAGTGCCGTATCATGCAATGCTCCGAGTGTAACAAGTGCTAATCAATTAAACGTATCAATGTACATAGCGAATTTGACAATATAATTTCTTAGAGAGCGAAACAATAAACAGTTCGGATGCCTGATTAGGTATTTTGAACCAGGACATTTAAGACACGTGAGCTTCCGAAGAAGTATTCTGGTCTGTTCCTCACCCGATATTGGTATGTATGAGTGGGTCTCGTGCCTCGTCAATGCGTGTGCACGTGAGCGGCCATACTCACCCTGTGCCCCTTCTCTCCAACACATTTGCAGCCTCCAGCGCCGCAGCCGCCGGCACCGCACCTGCGTCCGCTGTTCGGGTCAATGTCCTGGTCGATATCGGTCTGACCCGGCCGAGACTGGTAAAAACCGTACCCGATATTGTCGCCGCGGCTGCTCAGCTGGGATTGCTGCAGAATAGACGACAGACCACAATGTCAGGGTTCAGCGGAACACACAGAACACACGGTCAGGCACCAGCCGAACATACTGAACACACGGTCAGGGATCAGCCGAACATACTGAACACACGGTCAGGGATCAGCCGAACATACAGAACACACGGTCAGGGATCAGCCGAACATACTGAACACACGGTCAGGGATCAGCCGAACATACATAACACACGGTCAGGGATCAGCCGAACATACTGAACACACGGTCAGGCACCAGCCGAACATACAGAACACACGGTCAGGGATCAGCCGAACGTACAGAACACACGTTCAGGGTTCAGCCGAGCACACAGAAAACACGGTCAGGGATCAGCCGAACATACTGAACACACGGTCAGGGTTCAGCCGAGCACACAGAACACACGGTCAGGCACCAGCCGAACATACTGAACACACGGTCAGGGATCAGCCGAACATACTGAACACACGGTCAGGCACCAGCCGAACATACAGAACACACGGTCAGGGATCAGCCGAACATACTGAACACACGGTCAGGGATCAGCCGAACATACTGAACACACGGTCAGGGATCAGCCGAACACACAGAACACACGGCCAGGCACCAGCCGAACATACTGAACACACGGTCAGGGATCAGCCGAACATACAGAACACACGGTCAGGGATCAGCCGAACATACTGAACACACGGTCAGGGTTCAGCCGAACACACAGAACACACGGTCAGGGTTCAGCCGAACACACAGAACACACGGTCAGGGATCAGCCGAACATACTGAACACACGGTCAGGGATCAGCCGAACATACAGAACACACGGTCAGGGATCAGCCGAACACACAGAACACACGGTCAGGGATCAGCCGAACATACTGAACACACGGTCAGGGATCAGCCGAACATACAGAACACACGGTCAGGGATCAGCCGAACACACAGAACACACGGTCAGGGATCAGCCGAACATACTGAACACACGGTCAGGGATCAGCCGAACACACAGAACACACGGTCAGGGATCAGCCGAACATACAGAACACACGGTCAGGGATCAGCCGAACACACAGAACACACGGTCAGGGATCAGCCGAACACACAGAACACACGGTCAGGGATCAGCCGAACATACTGAACACATGGTCAGGGATCAGCCGAACATACAGAACACACGGTCAGGGATCAGCCGAACACACAGAACACACGGTCAGGGATCAGCCGAACATACTGAACACACGGTCAGGGATCAGCCGAACACACAGAACACACGTTCAGGGATCAGCCGCACATACTGAACACACGGTCAGGGATCAGCCGAACATACAGAACACACGGTCAGGGATCAGCCGAACACACAGAACACACGGTCAGGGATCAGCCGAACATACTGAACACACGGTCAGGGATCAGCCGAACATACAGAACACACGGTCAGGGATCAGTCGAACACACAGAACACACGGTCAGGGATCAGCCGAACATACTGAACACACGGTCAGGGATCAGCCGAACATACTGAACACACGGTCAGGGTTCAGCCGAGCACACAGAACACACGGTCAGGGATCAGCCGAACATACTGAACACACGGTCAGGCACCAGCCGAACACACAGAACACACGGTCAGGGATCAGCCGAACATACTGAACACACGGTCAGGGATCAGCCGAACACACAGAACACACGGTCAGGGATCAGCCGAACATACTGAACACACGGTCAGGGATCAGCCGAACATACAGAACACACGGTCAGGGATCAGCCGAGCACACAGAACACACGGTCAGGGATCAGCCGAACATACTGAACACACGGTCAGGGATCAGCCGAACATACTGAACACACGGTCAGGGTTCAGCCGAGCACACAGAACACACGGTCAGGCACCAGCCGAACATACTGAACACACGGTCAGGGTTCAGCCGAACATACTGAACACACGGTCAGGCACCAGCCGAACACACAGAACACACGGTCAGGGATCAGCCGAACATACTGAACACACGGTCAGGGATCAGCCGAGCACACAGAACACACGGTCAGGGATCAGCCGAACATACAGAACACACGGTCAGGGACAGGGACTGATTGCTAGAATGACAGTATCGCCGGCCAAGCCAGGTTACGGATGAAGGGACAGCAGACACCATAACGGAATCATTGGCCAGTAAGTTGGCAGTGAATTCGAGTCTCAAACACCAGCTCGATGGTATACAAATGCTTGGTTTTGGGTGGTCTTCGTTACAACGGCAGCACAACCTACGGAATCAATATCAGCAGTGGAATTCCTAACAATAGGATGCAAACGCACCGATTCTGTGCCGATTGTATGAGACGAGCTACAGAGAGTGCCGTGCTAAATGATAAACACCATCCACTCCATTGTAGTATATTTGCTACTTGCTACTACTTATTTTGTTTTGTTTTGCACGACTATTTTACCATAACCAAGTGTTTTGTGGACAATTTAGGAACAAGTGATCAGGAGCTGTTTGTACTTTATATTTTCTCCGACGGACTTGCTGCCACTTCCTGCTGTTGGCTCCCCGTTCCTTGGCATTTATGATGAAATATAGATACACAATTGGTATTGTCTATAAGCTTTCAAGCTTACTTCGTTCAATACGAGCTATACTGGTAACATTTGTGAGTGCTGCTCGGACTGCTTTGCAGCAGGTCAGCACGAGAGGCGGAGAGTATGGAGTGCTGACCGGAGGGATCAGGGCCTGAGCAGGTCAGCACGAGAGGCGGAGAGTATGGAGTGCTGACAGGAGGGAGCAGGGCCCGACCTGCTGACGTAAGTCGGCTGCTGTGGTGGCCGCTCCGGCCAGCCGGCGCCAGGCCGCGCTGGTCCTCAGAGGCGCATCCCTCAGCAGTCTCAGGTGAACTGTGTGCGGCGTCTGTCCCTCAGATGGAGGCACATCCCTCAGCAGTCTCAGGTGAACTGTGTACGGCGTCTGTCCCTCAGATGGAGGCTGGCTCTCAGATATCAGCAGTCTCAGGTGAACTGTGTGCGGCGTCTGTCCCTCAGATGGAGGCACATCCCTCAGCAGCCTCAGGTGAACTGTGTGCGGCGTCTGTCCCTCAGATGGAGGCTGGCTCTCAGATATCAGCAGTCTCAGGTGAACTGTGTGCGGCGTCTGTCTCTCAGATGGAGGCTGGCTCTCAGATATCAGGTGAACTGTGTGCGGCGTCTGTCCCTCGGATGGAGGCTGGCTCTCAGATATCAGTAGTCTCAGGTGAACTGTGTGCGGCGTCTGTCCCTCAGATGGAGGCACATCCCTCAGCAGTCTCAGGTGAACTGTGTGCGGCGTCTGTCCCTCAGATGGAGGCACATCCCTCAGCAGTCCCAGGTGAACTGTGTGCGGCGTCTGTCCCTCAGATGGAGGCTGGCTCTCAGATATCAGCAGCCTCAGGTGAACTGTGTGCGGCGTCTGTCCCTCAGATGGAGGCTGGCTCTCAGATATCAGCAGTCTCAGGTGAACTGTGTGCGGCGTCTGTCCCTCAGATGGAGGCTGGCTCTCAGATATCAGGTGAACTGTGTGCGGCGTCTGTCCCTCGGATGGAGGCTGGCTCTCAGATATCAGTAGTCTCAGGTGAACTGTGTGCGGCGTCTGTCCCTCAGATGGAGGCTGGCTCTCAGATATCAGCAGTCTCAGGTGAACTGTGTGCGGCGTCTGTCCCTCAGATGGAGGCTGGCTCTCAGATATCAGCAGTCTCAGGTGAACTGTGTGCGGCGTCTGTCCCTCAGATGGAGGCTGGCTCTCAGATATCAGCAGTCTCAGGTGAACTGTGTGCGGCGTCTGTCCCTCAGATGGAGGCTGGCTCTCAGATATCAGCAGTCTCAGGTGAACTGTGTGCGGCGTCTGTCCCTCAGATGGAGGCTGGCTCTCAGATATCAGGTGAACTGTGTGCGGCGTCTGTCCCTCATATGGAGGCTGGCTCTCAGCAGTCTCAGGTGAACTGTGTGCGGCGTCTGTCCCTCAGATGGAGGCTGGCTCTCAGCAGTCTCAGGTGAACTGTGTGCGGCGTCTGTCCCTCAGATGGGGGCTGGCTCTCAGCAGTCTCAGGTGAACTGTGTGCGGCGTCTGTCCCTCAGATGGAGGCTGGCTCTCAGTAGTCTCAGGTGAACTGTGTGCGGCGTCTGTCCCTCAGATGGAGGCTGGCTCTCAGATATCAGCAGTCCTCCACCGGCCTTCTTAGCTGCTCCTCATTCAGCGCTATCGCCGGTTGAAAGCGGCGAGAGCACTTGTTCGGACGAGGACCGACAACGGAAATGAATTGTCCACGACATGGATGTGCAGCCGTTCTTGTGTTATCTCGTTCTGCCCTTGATTCGGGATTTGAGCGGAATGTACGAGGCAAAGTCCAAGGCATATCTCGAAACGTCTCCGGAGGACAAATATGTGGAGGGCGGCGGCGTGTAGCAGCTCGAAGCGCATGCTTCTGACGGCCAGGCACCAGGGGAGACGGTCCAGATGCGCCTCCGAGTCTCCGAGTTGCGACACGTGGCCCGCAGAAGTCACGCGCCGCGCCAACGCCGCCGCCGCCGCCGCCACCGCCGCCACCGCCGCCACCGCCACCGCCAACGCCAGTGCAGCCACCACCGCCATAGCCGAATCGGCAGTTGAATATCACATATTGTACCGACCATTGGACCCACAGCGGAGGCAGAGGCACTATCCGGACACACGATCCCGCTGAGTGAGCTGATATCGAGTTCCGTGAGCTAGCCACGGGATCCGTGAGCTAGTCACGGGATCCAAGAAGCCGCCAGACAGCGCCATCGGAGCCGGACGGGGCTGACTGTGCAGCCGGGAGAACACCAGCGCCAGGCACCGCACCGGTCCAGTCCTCCTCGTCTTAAATCCTCTATATAATGTGACGGCATAAGGCATCGAGACTCTCTCAAAACCGAACGTCTGGCCGAGGTTTCATCCTGTAAGACTGGGAGGACTACTGGCCGGGAACGGCTGACCAAACTTCGGACGTCCGATGAAGCGTCTGACTGCCTCCTCTCGCAGAGCGCAGCAACAATGATAGCAGCACCGGAAGTGACCGTTTCCGGTGCTCTCATCTCGCCACTGCAGCGGTGTCACGGCCGCGCCGGTTTCCTCTCCTTGGTCCGTTCCGTTCCGTTCCGGTCCGGTCCGCGGTCCCCGGTGGTCTCCGCGGGTCGGCCGGACCGCGCGGCCGCAGACGGTCACAGGTCAATCTGGCTCGTCTCATAAAACATCGCCTTGGGCCTGACAGCGCTTTATAAACAAGGCGCGGCGTGGCGCGTCTCGGGCGCCGGAACCCGTCTGTGGCCGCCGACCGCCAACCGCCGACCGCTGACCGACCGCTGACCGACCACCGACCACCGACCGCTGACCATCGCTGACCGACCGCTGACCGACCGCTGACCGACCGCCGACCGACCGCCGACCGCCGACCGCCGACCGCTGACCGCTGGCCACCGCTGACCGACCGCTGACTACCGACCACCGACCGCCGACTACCGCTGACCGCTGACCGCTGACCGCTGACCGCTGACCGCTGACCGCTGACCGCTGACCGCTGACTGCTGACTGCTGACCGCTGACCGCTGACCGCTGACCGCTGACCGCTGACCGCTGACCGCTGACCGCTGACCGCTGACTGCTGACCGCTGACTACTGACCGCTGACCGCTGACCGCTGACCGCTGACCGCTGACCGCTGACCGCTGACCGCTGACCGCTGACTGCTGACTGCTGACCGCTGACTACTGACTACTGACCGCTGACCGCTGACCGCTGACCGCTGACCGTTGACCGCTGACCGCTGACCGCTGACCGCTGACCGCTGACCGCTGACCGCTGACCGCTGACCGCCGATCGACCGTCGACCGAGCGCGTTCTGTTCATTCATGCATGTGCTGTTTTGTCTCAATAGATTCGCAATCTGTGCTAAACTTTCGCCCGTAATCATCGGTTGAGGAGAAATGAGTGCAACATACTTTTGCTACAATACTTTTAATATACTTTTGTTACAATACATACTTTTGATTTGAAAGACGTCACGTTACTTTTGAGAACAGCCATATAACTAACGTGATGCAGAGCGTCTATGCGCTTGATACTAGCAGTGATGACAAATGTTTGTCAGCCAATACTGAAGGGTGCTCCTGAGACTGACTGGGCCAATCATACATTACATAGGTATACAAACAGCTCTGTACGTATGATATGCTGCTATCTTCATAACTCTAAGTCTTCTAGAACATCCGCCGTATACAAAGGGCGGTCCGTTTACGAAGCGGACGCTTTTCTCCAGAGTTGTATTGCAAGCCTTCACCAATGCGTCGGGCGGTGTTGGTGCTGTCACTGCTGTGGTACGTATACTGTCGCTTTGACCGGCGACCAGCGTCGACCAGCGGAGGCGGAGGCGGAGGCGGAGGCGGAGGCGGAGGCGGAGGCGGAGGCGGAGGCGGAGGCGAAGGCGGAGGCGGAGGCGGAGGCGGCGGCGGCAGGGCGCATAGGGGCGGCGACCGACTCTATTGCAGAAGCGGGGCAGTACGGCTGTGCTAAACAGACGACAGGCCACGGACGCCGACCGCGTCACCAATGGCGCGTGTCCAGCGGCGGCACGAGCAGGGCGGCGGCAGCTCCCCCCCCCCATCCCCGCCGGCCCGCCTCCTCAACACGGACAGACGGTGCAGCGCGAGCGGCCGGGCGCGGCAGCCTGACCCGGTCCGGGCACGGCCAGCCTGCAGGGAGCGGTGTGAATAATCGTCAGCACTCAGCAGGTCGGCAGGGGAGCTTCCGCACGTGCAGCTCCAGCACGTGGATGGTGGAAGACAGGTGCTTGCTTACGTCATACATCCACTGGGCTGATGACGCAGTTACAGGGCTGTCTCTGAGACTGACACAGCCCCGAGGCAATTCAAACTGACCTGGCACCGTTCCAAATGGTGTTGTCTCATCAGTTAAAGCTTATCCTATTTGTAGCTTATGTTAACCTTCGATAACTTTATTCTTACATTCAGATAATCAGCACATAAATTGTCGCTGAAAACGGCGCTGTGAGAATGCCGATTTTCTATTGTCGTTTTTTTTGTGTGCACCCTCTGTTGTTTTCTGGCTGCTAGTTTTTATTCGCTTTTGTGTTCACGTTCTGCGTGTTGGGGGTTCGGTCACGGCAGTTGCATGGTTCATTTTTGCCTTTCGCTTTAGCATAAGCATGTCTCCTTAGTCTTTAGTTATGGAGAGACAAGCCAAGTATTAAAGAGAATGTTCAATTTCAGGCGATACTGAAGTGAAATAGCCGCCCTGCGTGGTGACTTGACAAAAAAACGTTGGTGACGTCTTGATCATTTCCAATAGTAAAAACGCAGTCGCATTAGACAGACAGCGTTTGCAAGGTACGCAACCAAACTTTCCTACGACTCTTCCAGCGTCGAGACGTTTGGAGTGAGCGACGGTATTGTCAGTGAAGACTCCGCTAATTGTTGCTTCTAGTTTTGCCTCACAGTAAAAACGACTACGACCTTGGCAAGATAGCGAGCGGGAACCGATGGTAACGTACACACCGTAGTCACGATTTTTGCCTTCCGGCAAAAAAGGATCTTTGTATGCCGCAAGATGCCAGAGAAGATACCGTTATTGATAAATAGGTCGCTCGAGCGCCGGACAAAACTAACGCGAGTCGTCGCCTCAACAACTTCGTCTATACCTGAGTCCTGACTCACTTTCAAGAAAGTCATAGGAAATGCCGACCAAAACTAGCGGTGAACTGGAATATTTCCCGGCATTGCAGCTGGATGAAAGCGATTTTTTTCTCGGCAATTCGAGTCAGACCAATGCACCACTGACTGTTTCTGTTCTCCCGCCACCGGCACCTAGCAACAACCACCGCCCAGATTGCACGAACGCTAGTCCCGCAAACATGACTGCCGAGGTCTCACAATCTACAGGTTCAGTGGCCGATAATCGGTGTCTGGCTGTTCGGCTGGGGATGAACAGGCCGCCTTCAATTGGCCAGATAACAGTTGCAGATGTATCGACGAGAAACTTTTTATCAGACGGCGGTCGCCAAGAGCTCACAACGGAATCGTGCAGACAGCCATCAAACATAGATACAGCCACAGATATCCAAACATAGATATCTGGCGGTCAATAAAGCGACCTGCATGGCTTCGAGGGCGTCAGACGCGTCAGGAATTCTGCAAGGCCGAATGTATGCCGATGAAGTAGGCACTAGAGGTGCAGAAAATCCGAGATCTTTGGTCACAGCCTAGTCACGGCCACGGCATGAGCTGGCAAGTCACAGCTTTAGTCACGGCGCTGCAATGCTAACCCTATGGCGCTGGCCTGACCAGTCACAGCTTCAGTCACGGCCGTGACCAGGTCTGGTCCCAGCGCTGGGACGCTGGGACCAGAATTCTGCAGCTCTAGTAGGTACCTATACACAAAGCACATGCACATAGCAGCTGCAACAAAGCCAAGTGTTCCTTGATTGACCGAAAGGTATTCTGAACAAAAAGACACGGCAGGGGAGGTAAGCATGTGTAAACTCATAGGTTGAGATGATTGAACTCTAGCGCCATGCTGAGTTTTTTCTTCTTCTCTCATTCGAGTGCCTATCATTCATATCTTTTGAGCATCCCAACCGTCAAAAGTTTTTCACCGCAGCATAAATTAATTAAACTGAGCCTCAATAAACTGGTCCAAAACTGAAGAATTGTTGTAGTGAAGAATTACCTTTATAATCAGGAAAGAAGATACAATTTTATAAGTATAATGTTAACGTATTCATCAAACATAAAATGTATTACAACCATGCCCCACACACATAGACCAGAGGGATAATTGCAATGGCATAGCATCTGTTAGGTTTAGTAATGACTGCTCACAATCTGCATCGACTAAGAAATGTTTAAAACTACTAGCAAAATTGATACAAGAAGATATAATCAAATAAATTGACTGGTTGAAACTCACACCCATTGTGCTCTGCATGCTGTTCATTACAAACATTAAGCAATACGGATACAGTATTTGGCAACGTAGACACGCTTGTTGTACAAAATTTACCGTTATTTCTTAGGCTAATGTATTTTACCGATTGTTCAGAATCACCTAAAGCACAGACCGTAGGTTTAAATGGAATGTTTCACCTTTCTGAAAGTTGTCAAATACCTATACGCTGGCTGTAGTAAAAAATATGAAGTAAGTGCTGCTAAAAAGGATGGTGATATTTTTATCTCTCTCGAAAAGTCACTTAACTTTATACAAATTAAGGTTTTAAATTTGGTATGATGACGTCATTATTGAGCTATAGACCACCGCTGATTGGCTGACAAAGTGGGATTGGCCGACACATTGGCTGCCAGCCAATCAGCGGCGCCACTCGCCTATACCCAATTTTGCAAATGGGAAATTAAATTGTTTAAAAACGGCTAAGTTTTGGGGAAAATGACCTTAGTATTTTCGACATTTCAATAACGGCCAAAGATAATGGCTATCTCAGTTCAAAACCAATACAAAGGTGAAACATTCCCTTTAACAGTGAATGATACAGTCCCCTGGTGGCGCTGCCTCCGCCTGTTTAACGACACCGCTCGGCTCTCAGCCACACTGAGCTGGGTCTGAGTCGCCGCTCGGCTCTCCGAGACCGTACAAGGTCCAAGGGCGGACCGGCCGGCGGGCGGCGGGCGGCGGGCGGCGGGCGGACGGCCGGAAGGCGCGGGCGGCGGCGGTGCGGCGCCTCAGACCGAGCTCAGTGTGGCTGCGTCGGTCTTATCGGACCCCGATAGCGTCGCCCGGCGTGAGTCCCCTCCCCTCCCACGCTCATGGCTGCCCAGCAACCAGACTGAGACGCCGTCATGGGGGTCCCCGGCGGCACCGGCGTTGGCAGGGATCCTCAGGGTCTTAACTCACGGTCAGCACGTGGTCAAAGTTGGACGCAGGATGATGCAGGCGATTTCAGTTAACTCTGCGACTTTCAGTTAACTCTGCGACAGTTAACTCTGCGATCAGGAAAACGTACCATGTTTGAAGGTCCCAACACGTACGCATTCGCTGCCAAGGAAACTAACGAAGCATCGTACCATCTTTCATCTAAAACAGACTCAACTTAACGGACTTGGCTTTAACCAGCGCTGAGCACCATCTTCGTTTCACGGAAGAAGTAACCATCGGCTAGTGATTCAACCGATCGCTTCCGCAGCAATGGATATAATCTGCAGCTTCCGCAGCCGTGGATATAATCTGCAGCTTCCGCAGCCGTGGATATAAGCTGCAGCTTCCGCAGCCGTGGATATAAGCTGCAACTTCCGCAGCCGTGGATATAAGCTGCAGCTTTCGCAGCCGTGGATATAAGCTGCAGCTTTCGCAGCCGTGGATATAAGCTGCAGCTTTCGCAGCCGTGGATATAATCTGCAACTTCCGCAGCCGTGGATATAAGCTGCAGCTTTCGCAGCCGTGGATATAAGCTGCAGCTTCCGCAGCCGTGGATATAATCTGCAACTTCCGCAGCCGTGGATATAAGCTGCAACTTCCGCAGCCGTGGATATAAGCTGCAACTTCCGCAGCCGTGGATATAAGCTGCAACTTCCGCAGCCGTGGATATAAGCTGCAGCTTCCGCAGCCGTGGATATAAGCTGCAGCTTTCGCAGCCGTGGATATAAGCTGCAGCTTCCGCAGCCGTGGATATAAGCTGCAGCTTCCGCAGCCGTGGATATAAGCTGCAGCTTCCGCAGCCGTGGATATAAGCTGCAGCTTCCGCAGCCGTGGATATAAGCTGCAGCTTCCGCAGCCGTGGATATAAGCTGCAGCTTCCGCAGCCGTGGATATAAGCTGCAGCTTCCGCAGCCGTGGATATAAGCTGCAGCTTCCGCAGCCGTGGATATAAGCTGCAGCGCGCAGCACTGAGATAATGCGGAACAGTCTAAGGGTGGTCACTGGTCACCATCTCACAGCTAAGTCAGATGGTCTAAGTCACCATCTCACAGCTAAGTCAGATGGTCTAAGTCACCATCTCACAGCTAAGTCAGATGGTCTAAGTCACTATCTCACAGCTCTCTCCAAAAGCCTTGTCTGCGCAGGGTAGGCTTCCCGGAACGCAGTTAAGCAATGCGGCACAGTCTAAGCATCATGGAAGTGTAAGGGCAATGCGAATCTGAAATGTTTGCCTTTAGAGCGAAAATGATTGATTTGCGTGCGGCATGATAATACGACTGTCATTTTTGCATCGCTGGGTTCACAACACATAACTGCACGTTGAATTTCAGAGCCAGGAACTGCAGGAACGTAGGAACGTCACGAAAAGTGGAGGGGGGCAGTGAAACTGTGATCTCGTTTTGAGAGTACCCCAACCCCCCATGGAATATTTATTTGCAGATTTTGGCTGTTCTCGTCTTGCCGAACCTTTTGCCATCAACAACTTTACTCACCAATCAAAAATAAAGATTTTAGCCCCAAAAAATGGCCGAAAAGTGAGGGGGCCATGCCCCCCTCCCTGTTCCTGCGCCTATGAGGAACTGTACAATACAAAACTGATACCTATTTCCATCAATTTACCAATATTCATAATCATACTGCGTCCGTGTCATATTCGTTTTCATTTATGTTCGCAGTGAGTGCATCATATATTTTTATAATTTACTCTGTAATTGCCACTCAATTGTGCTCTTTGGCATTCCATACATATAATGTACCATATCAGTCGGATTGCCATTGTACCGTTCGCTGGTACTGCGAATATAGCTGACTCAACCTTATCTCGGTCTGCAGATCTGCGCTGCATGATGTGACCCGGATGCATTCCTCGAGGCTGTTCTCTGATCTCAGCGGCGCCGCCGTCGACCAATGGCGTCAGCACAGCCAGCTGCGCCTGCACGTCATAATTCCGGCGCTGTTTTGAAACGATTCCAGGATATAAACAGTAGCAATATAAAGGATAAACAGTGAAACATTTCGCAACATTATTGATCGACATTCCATTGCCATGAAGTGTGGTAACTGGTACCAATGCAAATATTCACATGGAACGTCAATGATTCATTAACAACAAAAAAACTGAGCTCCTTCGGAATCACAGCACAAATCTAATATTTTATTTTTGTTTGATTGTTTTTTCACAACAGGTCTCATACAAACCGCGGCTTCCTCAGCCATATTATGCACCATGTTGTATTTTAGTGTTGTGTTGCTGCACTTCATGAGCCGCGGTCCGTGCTGTTGTGAAGTTTTACATTGTATTGCCAGTGCTATACAATGTTCTGTCATGCTCGCAATGTTGTGCTGCGGGAAGATGTACTCACCCGGGAGATGGGACGTGCCAGCCCAGTTAGCAGTGAACCGCTCTGTCGCGCAGCTAAGACTTTGCTTTTGATATGTTCCAGCACACAGCGAACTGAGCTTCCAGCACTGAGCTGACTGATTTACAGGAGAAGCTCAGATGCTCCTAACGGACTGAAACAGCTGCTGTCGAGCGTCGCAGCCTCAGATACAGCCCACAGCCGCCCACTTGCTGCATTACCATTGACCACCGACCGACCGACCCACGCAGACGGAATCTGACGCCGCCTGACTGCAGTCAGGTCCGTCCGTGAACCACATGCAAGGTTCGAACGCGGCTCCGACGGTCGTCTGGCCAGCGGGAGGAACTGAGCCACCGAGACCGGCACTGGCAGCGGGAGGAGGCGGCCACCGAGACCGGCACTGGCCACCGAGACCGGCACTGGCAGCGGGAGGAGGCGGGCCACCGAGACCGGCACTGGCAGCGGGAGGAGGCGGGCCACCGAGACCGGCACTGGCAGCGGGGCGAGGCGGGCCACCGAGACCGGCACTGGCAGCGGGAAGAGGCGGGCCACCGAGACCGGCACTGGCAGCGGGGCGAGGCGGGCCACCGAGACCGGCACTGGCAGCGGGAGGAGGCGGGCCACCGAGACCGGCACTGGCAGCGGGAGGAGGCGGGCCACCGAGACCGGCACTGGCCACCGAGACCGGCACTGGCAGCGGGGCGAGGCGGGCCACCGAGACCGGCACTGGCAGCGGGAAGAGGCGGGCCACCGAGACCGGCACTGGCAGCGGGGCGAGGCGGGCCACCGAGACCGGCACTGGCAGCGGGAGGAGGCGGGCCACCGAGACCGGCACTGGCAGCGGGAGGAGGCGGGCCACCGAGACCGGCACTGGCCACCGAGACCGGCACTGGCAGCGGGAGGAGGCGGGCCACCGAGACCGGCACTGGCAGCGGGAAGAGGCGAGCCACCGAGACCGGCACTGGCAGCGGGAGGAGGCGGCCACCGAGACCGGCACTGGCAGCGGGAGGAGGCGGCCACCGAGACCGGCACTGGCAGCGGGAAGAGGCGAGCCACCGAGACCGGCACTGGCAGCGGGGCGAGGCGAGCCACCGAGACCGGCACTGGCAGCGGGAGGAGGCGGGCCACCGAGACCGGCACTGGCAGCGGGGCGAGGCGGGCCACCGAGACCGGCACTGGCAGCGGGAGGAGGCGAGCCACCGAGACCGGCACTGGCAGCGGGGCGAGGCGAGCCACCGAGACCGGCACTGGCCACCGAGACCGGCACTGGCAGCGGGAGGAGGCGGGCCACCGAGACCGGCACTGGCCACCGAGACCGGCACTGGCAGCGGGAGGAGGCGGCCACCGAGACCGGCACTGGCAGCGGGAAGAGGCGAGCCACCGAGACCGGCACTGGCAGCGGGAAGAGGCGAGCCACCGAGACCGGCACTGGCAGCGGGGCGAGACGGGCCACCGAGACCGGCACTGGCAGCGGGAGGAGGCGGACCACCGAGACCGGCACTGGTCACTGAGACCGGCACTGGCAGCAGGGCGAGGCGGCCACCGAGACCGGCACTGGCAGCGGGAGGAGGCGGGCCACCGAGACCGGCACTGGCCACCGAGACCGGCACTGGCAGCGGGGCGAGGCGGGCCACCGAGACCGGCACTGGCAGCGGGAGGAGGCGGCCACCGAGACCGGCACTGGCAGCGGGAAGAGGCGGCCACCGAGACCGGCACTGGCAGCGGGAGGAGGCGGCCACCGAGACCGGCACTGGCAGCGGGAGGAGGCGGCCACCGAGACCGGCACTGGCAGCGGGAGGAGGCGAGCCACCGAGACCGGCACTGGCAGCGGGAGGAGGCGAGCCACCGAGACCGGCACTGGCAGCGGGAGGAGGCGGCCACCGAGACCGGCACTGGCCACCGAGACCGGCACTGGCAGCGGGGCGAGGCGAGCCACCGATACCGGCACTGGCAGCGGGAGGAGGCGGGCCACCGAGACCGGCACTGGCCACCGAGACCGGCACTGGCAGCGGGAGGAGGCGGCCACCGAGACCGGCACTGGCAGCGGGAGGAGGCGAGCCACCGAGACCGGCACTAGCAGCGGGAGGAGGCGAGCCACCGAGACCGGCACTGGCAGCGGGGCGAGGCGAGCCACCGAGACCGGCACTGGCAGCGGGGCGAGACGGGCCACCGAGACCGGCACTGGCCACCGAGACCGGCACTGGCAGCGGGAGGAGGCGAGCCACCGAGACCGGCACTGGCAGCGGGGCGAGGCGAGCCACCGATACCGGCACTGGCAGCGGGAGGAGGCGGGCCACCGAGACCGGCACTGGCCACCGAGACCGGCACTGGCAGCGGGAGGAGGCGGGCCAGCCACAGACTCACCAGCCGCTGACATAGCAGTCTGCCAGACGACGGAAGAGAGCTCCGAGCGAAAATAAACCTCGCCATGCGCCGGAAACGCCAAGTCACGAGTCAGCCGGTCTGACAGCGGTACAGCGGTGCATTCAGACCACACTCACACGCAACTCTGCCCACCATTGCTCCCCTAAACTCAATATCTCCCCTCACTCTGTGTTCTCTTCACATCCCCCTCCCAACTCCTACAATCAGACTTGTAACGACTAATTTTGTTTGAGTCGACTCAAGTCTGACTCAACAGCCGAAGAGCTGACTCGACTCTTGACTCAAGTGCTGTTTAAACAAAATGAATCGGCTCAACGCTTGACTCAAGTGCTGTTTTTTAATTGAATCGACTCGACTCATGACTCATCAAAAAATGTCCAACTCATGAGTCGATTCATGACTCAACTCTGAGTCGGTTACAAGTCTGCCTATACAATCGACCTACATTCAATGAAAGTTACCGCCGGAACTCGCCAATAGCAAACGCAACTTAAGACATTTTTCTCCGCCTATACGTACAACAACATGCCTATTAGAATTACTACAGCATGCCTTGCTCACAATCGACGCATGCAATAAAACAATCTGACTTTGAGTGAAGTGTCTTGTGATACACCCGGTGATATATCGTCAGCATAACTCTAACTTTCTAGTGCATAGGTGGGTATGGTGAGGAAAAACTGGCGTCGAGTAAAAACGACGATGGGACGCGGATGAAACCCACACTACTGAAGTGTGAGAAGAAAAAAAACAACAGGTTTCAGAACACAACACAAAAAGAGTGTTCTTCGGCAAAGGCTGCCGATTGGATAACCATTCTGTGTGTTCAGCTAAGCACCATTACTTTAGTGTGGCAATTAGCTATGCAGTATCAAACGGTACCTATCGCAGCTTCAGATATAACTCATAAACACACTGCTCGATTACCAGATAGTAATGCGTTGTGTTTTCACCAGGTGGTTGCCAGATAGTAATGCGTTGTGTTTTCACCAGCTGGTTGCCAAATAGTAATGCGTTGTGTTTTCACCAGCTGGTTACCAGATAGTAATGCGTTGTGCTTTCACCAGCTGGTTACCAGATAGTAATGCGTTGTGTTTTCACCAGCTGGTTGCCAGATAGTAATGCGTTGTGTTTTCACCAGCTCGTTGCCAGATAGTAATGCGTTGTGTTTTCACCAGCTGGTTGCCAGCTCGACTGGACCGAATCGTTCGTTTGTTGATCCACTCCGCCCGCTGGCACAGCGCCTGACCTTGCTGGAAAGCAGCGGGCGTCAGGCCTGACCTTGCTGGAAAGCCGCGGGCGTCGGGTCAGGACTGTAGCTCATGGTTTGATTTCGTGAGGAGCCGTCCCACACTGCTGCTGCTGCTGCGACGGGCAGGGGCGGATCCGTGTGTGTGTGTGTGTGTGTGTGTGCGTGTGCGTGTGCGTGTGCGTGTGCGTGTGCGTGTGCGTGTGCGTGTGCGTGTGCGTGTGCGTGTGCGTGTGCGTGTGCGTGTGCGTGTGCGTGTGTGTGTGTGTGTGGGGGGGGGGGGGGGGGGGGGGGGTACCCCCTAAAACGGGGCCATCGGGGCCATACCCCTCTAAATCGATT
Source organism: Chirona hameri (assembly GCA_036785665.1). Classification (NCBI taxonomy): domain Eukaryota; kingdom Metazoa; phylum Arthropoda; class Thecostraca; order Balanomorpha; family Balanidae; genus Chirona; species Chirona hameri. Next base: position 56,236 of record JAXIVJ010003779.1, read on the forward strand.
GAAATCGGCCGAAGAATGACATATTTCCTGATTTTGCCAACAAAAAAGGGCAGCTTTAACAAAAGAAAGTTGATTTAAACCAATGCTTAATGCGCCCAGAAGCGATATCCGATCACTTTTTGGAATTTAACAGACTTTTGAGGATTTGGCCCCCTCCAAACCCCATTTGTGTCTGTTCTGGAGCCGGTAGTGTCGGCGGGACTGTCGGCTGGCCTGTTTCTCGGCAGAGTCTCGCCCAGTGAGGCCAGCTAGCAGCCATCAGGGCCTGCTTCTCGGCAGAGTGTCGCCCAGTGAGGCCAGCCAGCAGCCATCAGGGCCTGCTTCTCGGCAGAGTGTCGCCCAGTGACGACAGCCAGCAGCCGTCAGTAGCAGACGATGATCTCATCGGATCTGACCTTGTTTCTCAGAGACCGGACCAACTGCACCGCATGTGTCAGACACACACAGCGGACACACCGAGCTGAGGACACACACAGTGGACACACCGAGCTGAGGACACACACAGTGGACACACCGAGCTGAGGACACACACAGTGGACACACCGAGCTGAGGACACACACAGTGGACACACCGAGTTGTCACAGCGGACACACCGAGCTGAGGACACACACAGTGGACACACCGAGCTGAGGACACACACAACGGACATACCGAGCTGAGGACACACACAGCGGGCACACGCAGAGGACACACCGAGCTGTGGACAATGGGCGTCCGTCGAAACGACGTTGTGTGTGTTTAGTCCAGCTATAGTTATGTGCGACAGCTATGCAACTATTCATGTCAGCACACGGTAAATTCAAGGATACACAGTACACAGTGATATTTGTTGCCCATCATTATTGTACCTCGGTGGTTCTCAGCGCCACGGGCATGGTTACCCAGTTCTTGGCGACCGAAATGTTTCGTTACCCCCAGCGAACATTTAGCGTGTATTGTGCATTCCACAAAACAGGTGACATGCAAAAATCATCCAGCACGTAAGCCGTAACACAAATGAGAGCATCACTATGCAATTATGGTTTCGATGCTTTATGCAATAACGTAGTGTCAGTGATCTGAGGGAGTGAAACAGAAACTGGGATAGATGGACGTACATTGCGCGCCATCACCAAACTGGTCAGTATAATTTCTCACTTGGCTGCATCATCGTCATTACAGTTACCCGACGGCTCCATTACCGAGCCGTGAACCCGTATTTAAGAACCACTGTTTAAACTGATTTATAGACTGTGACGAGCTTAATGGCTACATGAAAAACGATCCCTCTAAATACAAATAGCGAACCAATATCGTCATCCAGCCATAGAAAAAACAACCCCAGTAGTAAATGTGCAACGAAAATAAACACCATGCAGCAGCTTCGCAATAAAACTCGGTTTGTATGCGACTCCGTGAGGCAAACATGGACCTCTGTTGACGGCGGACACACAAAGAGCCACAAAGCGACCGGAAACCGATCCAGCCCAAACAGAGACGGACCCGCCGCCGCCTGAGAGCTTCAGCCGCCTGCAAGCTGTAACCAGCCAGCCTGAGAGCTGCAGCCAGCCTGAGAGCTTCAGCCGCATGAAAGCTGCAACCAGCCAGCCTGTGAGCTGCAGCCAGCCTGATAGCTGCAGCCGCCTGTGAGCTGCAGCCAGCCTGTGAGCTGCAACCAGCCAGCCTGTGAGCTGCAGCCAGCCTGAGAGCTGCAACCAGCCTGAGATCTGCAGCCGCCTGAGAGCTGCAGCCAGCCTGAGAGCTGCAGCCGCCTGAGAGCTGCAACCAGCCTGAGAGCTGCAGCCAGCCTGTGAGCTGCAGCCAGCCTGTGAGCTGCAGCCGCCTGTGAGCTGCAACCAGCCTGAGAGCTGCAGCCAGCCTGTGAGCTGCATCCAGCCTGTGAGCTGCAGCCAGCCTGAGAGCTGCAGCCAGCCTGAGAGCTGCAGCCAGCCTGTGAGCTGCAGCCAGCCTGTGAGCTGTAACCAGCCAGCCTGTGAGCTGCAGCCAGCCTGTGAGCTGCAGCCAGCCTGAGAGCTGCAGCCAGCCTGAGAGCTGCAGCCAGCTCGGGATACGTGGTGCTGGTGGCTGGAAGCAGCTCTCAGAGACTGAAGACTGATATTTATCGGTGCCTCACCATGGACCTGCCACCACAGAGCGCGGCTGGTGTTGGCCTCCCGCCGTCAGTCAGCCTCCGTGACTGCCGCACCTTCAGACTTCAGACTGCCGTCACCCACTTGTCATTGGCACGCTCAGTCGCACACGCATACACACACGCACACACACACACACACACACACACACACACACACACACACACACACACACACACACACACGCACTCACGCACACGCACGGCCCAGTCACGGCCAGCCCATTGCCGCAGTGTTTGTCAATGTTTGCCACCGCCGCGTCGCACAAAAACTACTGCGCGTGTCGCTGACAAGCGGCGGCGTCAAATGGGCCGTATTTCCTCGGGCCTAAAAAAGCGCAATTATCAAGATAAACTGAGAGCTAGTTTTTGTCCCGGTTCCGGCCACTAGGTGTGATTTACTATTTGCGGTTTGGCTTACATTATTAATATAACTCAGGATAAACAATGAGACACAGGTCCTGCTGGGAAAGTGAAGGCGTGCGGCCGGGAAGCGAGAACAGAGCTAATTCAGGCATACAAACTGAGGGTATTTTTCAATATAATATTCGTGTTTTCCGGACCAGTCTTGACACAAAGACGGACGATGTCAATAGTCTCAAGATGTTGACTCCGACATCTTGACACGCGTCGGTCAAGGCTTGTTTGTCCGCATTCAAAAATCCGCATTCAAATACAATACAATACAATGCATTCAGCAGTGTCCGTCATCGTAGCAGGGGAGAGCCAGCCGTGACAGGGTGGGCTGCTGACCAGGGCCGCTGGCACGACAGGGCGGGGCGGGGGCGGGGGCGGGGCGGGGGCGGGGGCGGGGGCGTCTGAGAACGTCGTGCAGCCTGCACCGCCGGAGATCGGGTATCACACCGTGTAAACAGACCGCTGTGTTCACTGGCAGCGACCGCGGCACATTACATCATGAGCCAGGGAGTTCGCAGAGGTCCGTCCGTCCCTTCTCCGCGTCCGGGGTCGGCTGCTGGGGCCGGCCCTCCTACAACCGACGACGACGCCGCCTGACACGGGGGCCGCCGGCCGCACCTCAGCCAAGCTCCGGCCGCCGCCGTCACCGCCACCCGGAACTCCGCCACGCTCCGGACACAGCGCCATACTACCGCCGCTGTCCGCCGTCTGACCCACATTCCCCGAGAGATATGTTTGAACTGAGAGCGAGGCGATGTGAGGAACTGCACTGCGTCGGCCGACCACGCGCAGCCCGCCCCGAAATAGTGGGCTGCGTCGGCGGCGACGGCGGCGACTGAGCGCGCCACGTGCCGTCGTCACGCGCGCGGGCGCGCTGACCGCCGCTCCACGTGGGAAACCTGAGAGCGGTCTGTCAGAGCGGGCCGACATGACAGTCGGGGGAGGGTCCGACATCCCGGTCCGGCTCGCTGTGATGACGGATCGCTGTGACGGCTCGCTGTGATGACGGATCGCTGTGATGACGGATCGCTGTGATGACGGATCGCTGTGACGGCTCGCTGTGATGACGGATCGCTGTGACGGCTCGCTGTGATGACGGATCGATGTGATGACGGATCGCTGTGATGACGGATCGCTGTGATGACGGATCGCTGTGACGGCTCGCTGTGATGACGGATCGCTGTGACGGCTCGCTGTGATGACGGATCGCTGTGACGGCTCGCTGTGATGACGGATCGCTGTGACGGCTCGCTGTGATGACGGATCGCTGTGACGGCTCGCTGTGATGACGGATCGCTGTGACGGATCGCTGTGACGGCTCGCTGTGATGACGGATCGCTGTGACGGCTCGCTGTGATGACGGATCGCTGTGACGGCTCGCTGTGATGACGGATCGCTGTGATGACGGATCGCTGTGACGGCTCGCTGTGATGACGGATCGCTGTGACGGCTCACTGTGATGACGGATCACTGTGACGGCTCGTCTGAAGTTGACAGCTCATTCCCGCCAAGGCGTCACTCCCGCCAGTAGTGCCTTCAGATTGGACTTTGGGGACACCTTGTTCGACTGAGTCGATAAGACAGACGGGAGCATGTGCAGTGTGCAGTGTGCAGCGTGTTACCAAGCTATTCACAGATTGCTTGGTAGATTGCAGCCAGCATTGAAGCCTGCCGAACGAAGCGATATATGCGACTGGGGACCCAGAGAGTTTTTGCGTCTCCTTTGTCGCGGTCAGTGACCCTAACCGTCGGTGTAACATGCTCCTCTACTAATGCTCTCCTCAGAAATCCGGGGCCCGTTATCGTCTGCACCGTCGATCCGCGTTGCTATCGTCTCGAACGCGTCGCTATCGTCGCGGACAGCGCCGTGCGCCACTAACGGTCGCACTCAGACTGAATGAGCTTTATCTGGGCCAGATACGCCATGAACAAATAAAGTGCGCGTCTTATCGAAAAAAATTGCCGTTTTTTTCGGCGTGGTATGCGGCCCTGTTGAGCCGCACGCTTGTTTGCGACTATCGCTAATTCGCCTCTTATTTGCATAGTCAATCGCTCTGGCAGCTGTACGACCAGTACCTCGACAACTTCAGACGACAGTGCAACACAGGAACCTTCACCGATATGAATAACAACCCGGTCAGCTAAGTTTAAAATAGACACGATACATAGATAAAACAGGAAGGTTACCGCGTGTTGCTATGGTGGCATAAGAGCTACAGAGCTCGCGCATAAAGTCGACCTCGAAGTAGACATGCATGATAACTGCCGGGTCAGTTTTCTATACATTTAGCCCGAATCTTTTCCATGAAGTGACTTCTGGAATCAGAGCCCTACGCTAAGTATAACTGTGTTGTGTTGACCTTGGCCCTTCCTTCCGATAGCGCGGTTCCTGTTCATCGGCATAAAGTAAAATCAAAGCTTAACGTGCCGCAAGGCGTCGGCACGGTTCTCCCTGTCCGCTGACCTTAGCTGACCTTAGCGGACTTTAGCGGACCTTCGCTGACCTTAGCTGACCTTAGCTGACCTTAGCTGACCTTAGCTGACCTTAGCTGACCGCAGTCGCTGCAACGGACCGCATTCCATATACCAATCAAAGGCTTATTCCCAATGGAAAAACACCATTCTAAAGAATAGTGTTCTTCCAATGGTTCAACCAACCTTCGGTTATAGTTATAATAGCATGGGTCGGGGCGCGGACCCTTATTGACTCCAACATCCCGTCTTGCCAATAAGGGAGGGAGCTGGGCGTGGGCGTTTACTGACTGAGCTACGGAGAGGACGGGGTGTCGGGGGTCACACGGACCGGGGCAACATTGGCTTCGTTGCTGGGATCCGAGGCGGGGGAGGACCCAGGCGGGAGTCTGCACCGTCTTCGGCTTTGTCCCGCAGCTGTGCAATGTGCAACGTGCGGTTGCAGCGGAGGCGGCAGGGGCGGGGGCGGGGGCGGGGGCGGGAGCGGGGGCGAAGGGGCGGGGGCGAAGGGGCGGGGCGGCCAGCTGGCAGCAGGCTGGCCGCAGACACATCCGTTTGGCTCCGTCGATGAGCTAACGGGGCCAGCTGTAGCATCTGAGCAGCCCCGGCCCCGCGCCCGAGGGCCAGTGACCTCCCCTGGTCGCGCCGGGCGGGGCGGGGCGAGGCGGGCGGGGCGAGACGAGGCGGGCGCGCTGACCCGTACTCCCAGATTTCAGCCGCTGCCGCCGCGCCACCGCCGCGCTGCCATTCGACTCGAGGCGCGCGGCTGCCGGGCGAGGTTTCGTCACCGCGATGGCCGGCAGACCAGCCAGCTGGGCGGCGGTGCCGGCCCCAGTCACGTGGGCACGTGCTGGCCCGGTCGACCGTGCCCCGCCGCCGCGCCGCCGCGCCGCCGGCCGGTCGCCAGCGCCGCGGGCCATTGACGCCGACCGGCATGACCGGAGGGCCATGTGGGTACAACGAGCGGCGCCAGCAGGCCTTGTGGTCAGCGGATAGCCCTGTCTCGGCACGGCCGGGAGGCGTGTGACGCGATGCGGTGATGTGACTGCTGGCCGACAGACGGACCACATCACCGGGTCACCGGGTCACCGGGTCATCGCGGTGCGGCGGCGGGGGCGGCGGCTGGGCCGGGCGGCGGCGGCGACGGCGGGGGCGGCGGGGACGGCAGGGACAGCGGGGCCGGGGCGGGGGCCGAGGACCGGATGGGGCGGCTGCTGTCCCTGCAGCTGCACTAACATCAAACCCGGCCGTCTGGCTGCTGTCTGCGGCGACGCTGGCGGTGCAGCGGTGGCGGGCGCGGCGCAGGGGCGGCAGTGGCGGGGGCGGCGCAGGGGCGGAAGTGGCGGGGACGGCGCAGGAGCGGCAGTGGCGGGGGCGGCGCAGCGAGGGCGGTCTCGGAGGTCGGGTATGGAGCGGCACCGAGGGACGGGAGGACCGATCACTGAGGGATGTCAGGGATCACGGAGGGATGTCAGGGATGTCAGAGAGATGACAGAGATGTCAACAGCCGCCGCCCAGAGGGGCTCTGGACGGCCGCCAGATTGACTCAGTGCGGCTCGGCCAGCACAGAGTTGTGACGCTGTCTGGGAAACGTGATGTGATGTTTGCGAGATGTGCACTGTGCGGTCTGCAAGCTGCGATGCTGGAGATGAGGCACTGTGAGTGAGACATGATGTGAGATGTGAAAGAGACACGGTGTGAAATAGGTCACGTGCGGTCAGCGTCTGGGCGATGTGGCGCAGTAGGGCGATAGATAGATAGGGTAGGGTAGATAGATAGGATGGGGCGCAGTAGGTAGTAGGTACGTGAATTTTGCCGCTTTCTATGCGATACATTTTGATTCTGGAAGATATATACATTATACAGCATAGGAACGAAAATCGATCGGAGAAATATAATTTTCGACCAATCCCTCATCAATCGATTATCAGTTAAAAAAGAGTTCCTGGACATATTCAAAGCAGACAAAGACGCTCACGGAGAAAGTTCTTGAGACCTGAACTTATAACTTTACCAGAACGAAACAAAAATCTAGTGAAATTTTAATTACTGAACACTGTAAAGGCGACTGTCTATTGTAATATCTACCAGTAAGGCGCCGTATTGGCGATGAACGAGCGAGCGCCTCCCTGGCCGAGAGGTGGACTTGTATACTCCATATATACCCCTGATTTGTAGTCCCTAACCACACACCAAATTTGAACACAATCGGCTCAGCCGTTTCTGAGATATAGAATAGAGGTGTGCACGTGCGCACGTGCAAAGGCATCCCACCCCTGACTTATAGGAAAGTGGTGACTGAGAGGTTCCTAACCACACACAAAATTTGAACACAATCGTCTCAGCCGTTCCTGAGAAATAAAATAGGGGTGTGCACGTGCGCACGTGCAGAGGCACCCCACCCCTGACTTGTGGGAAGGCGGCGGGTGAGGGATCCCTAACCACACACCCAATTGGCATACAATCGGCCCAGCCGTTGCGGAGTTTTTGCGAGAAAACACTTTTCAACACCCCCACGCGGCACGCGCCACGCGCAGTGGTAGTCACTCATGTGAAGGGGCACTGGTCTCAAACAGGGTAGGGTGGGTAGATTAATATTAGTTGACTTACGAAAGCAAACATATCCCTACTAGCTGTGATTTCGTGCTGGCCCATGGCCTCCGTTTCTGACAGTCTGTTAAAGGGAAATATTCACATTTTCCTACAAAAATGGAGTTATTACTTGAAATCGACAGACGAGACCAAACTATATTGCAAATTGATCACATTTTGCATATACACATTCCTACTGAAAAATATTTCAAGTTAAAGTTGATAAGCGTTCCACGTTTATAACGGTCGGTACTCAGCAAGTACTCGGTAACAATTCACTGTCCGAGCTAAAATTAGTCTGCCTACGCATTGCTATTTATCATGAAGGTATGTAATATGCTTCCTGCACTCTATCTTGTGCGAATATGTACCACACTTTTATGAACAATCAACAGGCATTTGAAAAGTGCATTGAAATCGGCAGTTTAGTTTGGCCCCAGACGGCGACCTATTTAGTGTTCTCGACTCATTAAAAAATTGGATGTTTTCCCCATTCATTTTCAACATACAGTTATTCAATACATTACAATGCACACATGAAACATTTATCTGAACCGTTTTCCCATAATCAATCAATAAACATTAACAAAACGTGATGCATTCGGCTGATTAACTTGGCCCCCGTACGACGACGTATTTAGTGTATACGATTTGTTGAGAGGTAATTCAACGAGAGGCATTCAACGTTTAACTGACTGGAACAAAAGCGCCAGATATGTTGCGCTTCGAATAGTGAAGGGAAAAACACCGATCATGAACTCCGAAAGAAGTATATGTACTTTTGTAATCCCCCCCCCAAAAAAAAAGAAGAAGGAAAAACTTGTGATTTCATTTTTAAATTGAGACTCGATCAATTTAATACCATACATGTTGCATAAGATATAGCAGAAAAATCGAAAAAAGGTGAATACTTCCCTTTAACTTCTGGCTTTCAACATTGAATATGGAAAAGAAAGTAAAATGTGCTAATTTAGAAAGCGCTGATTGAATTGATGCATGTAAACGTAAACCATATAATCAATGAAAGCTCGACAAATCACCAATTTGGTAATGACAATACCGTACTAACCATAATTACACATATGTATATACAAGAGTCGATGGCTATTTAGTTACCATGGTACCCACTGGCGTGCATTATTATCATCTCTCTGAAACAACTGTCAGTTTTGCCTTCGATGGCGTTACCATATTTAATTGTCAATATAGACCAAGAAGCGGCGTTTAAAGTCTTTTCGCGCAAGTGTATTTTCCCCTGTGACTTCCCCTGTGAGTGTATTTTCCCCTGTGACGTAAGCAAGCACTGCGCCACTGCCCGCCATTCATCTGCAGGCTGTTGTGGCGCGGCTGGAGTTTCCTATTCAAATGGTGGCGCGACTGCTCCACCAACTTTGTGTTTTGCCCCACCAACTTTGGCCAGATTTGAAGGTTTCCTGGCGTTGAAGTGGCCATATTTCACATGAACCATTGAAAACAACCAGCCTATATGACATTTTGTCCCACCAACTTTTTCTGGAAAGGTCCACCCATGTGTTGTGGTAACATCTATGGATACTATATTGTGGTTCACTAGGGATACTATATTTGTCCCGTTTCTGGCACACCTGGAGTTGCTAACGTTGTGTTGTTGACGCTTCCGCTCCAGAAGCTTACGTGGGTTTAGCTGGGACCAGGTCAGCCAACGACAACAAGGTAACTGCGCCGCTCTTCTTTTTATACCTGTTGTGCTCGCTTATTATCGAAGTTCACTGCAGGTTCAGATGCGGACTTGCCGATGCTTTCCTCGCTACTTTTGGCACATGCACCTATGGTTTAATGGCATTGTACGCATACAATGCTTAAAGGGATATTGCCACCTCCGGAGGATTTCTAAAAAGCAACTTAAATGAATGGTGGGGATCAACAATCGTGTATGCTCAAGCTCAAACTTGCTCCTGCAGCACCTAAAGTAGGGTATCAGCAATTTTTATATATATTTATTTCTGACTCCAAAACGTTGGCCCCAGCTGTGCTCAGTACTAGATTCATGATGGCCGGTCTCATCCAGTTCGGCTGTGAAATTAGCGCCCGACCAAAGCCGAAGCTTCCGAATTTGCCGAGACTTGACCTTGAAAAGTATATCTGTGTTATAAGGTATTGGTCACAAATCTCCTACGGCCCCAAAATCGAGCCATAGCCATTCTTGCTGTTTTATTCATGTTGTATTATGAAAGAGGAGTTGTTGAAAATATAATTAACTGTATACGCATTTTAATTTTAAAGTGCTCTGACGGAATGGTGATGTTGAGTTTGCAATATTCAAAAGCAAATCATAGTCCGCAAAGAAGTGATTCTAAATAGTGATGAGGCGACTAAAATTTTACGAATGTGTGCCAATCATGAGTGGAACAATTTTTTTAAATATAATGGGCGGATGTTCGGGAACCAAATTTTGCAGGTGAAATCGGACACGCTTAATCTACCGATACACACCAAAAACTCCATATTGGCCTGCGAGGTGGCAGTATCTCTTTAATAACATCGATGCTCGCATTTGCTAATCGGGAAATGAGATGCACAATATGCATCATCAGTTCCCATTTTTGTCATCTGTTTGGATGATAGAACGTTGGATGATAGAACGATAGATCTGTGTTGGATTTTGTGGGAAGATCCCCTAGGATTTAGGATAAATGACCTACCAAAATTAATCTAGATGTTTGAGTTATAAAACGTGCCGGCATTGCCGGCGACTTTTTTAAGAGTGTGACTCATCTATACCATCACTGACGAACCAATCTGTCCTTTCCCTGGTGCTAGTGCTGTATTTCAGATATTTAGTTCACCCATTTACCTAGCTACCTACATCGCTGCTAGTGCTCAAGCCTGTTCTCTTGTGATTACACATTATTAAAGGGAAATATTGACCTTTTGATTTTTTATGCATTATCTTATGCAACATGTATGGTATTAAATTGATCGATTCTCAATTTAAAAGTGAAATAACAACTTTTGTATTTCAAAAATTACATTTGGGGAAATTTACGAAACAGGTGCATACATATACTTCTTTCGGAGTGCATGCTCAGTGTTTTCCCTCAACTATTGGTAGCGCGACATATCTGGCGCTTCTGTTTCAATTTGTTTAACGTTGAAAAGTGACAATAACTTATATCGTTTCTACGAAATACTAAGTGTATGGGCGACCGAAGTGAAGAATAATTTGCGTAGCTTAAAATTGGGTGATGCAATGATGTTTAAGCACAATTAGACCATTGTTAGCAAATCATTAAGTGATGTCAACATTTTTTGCATTGTTATATTAAAAGGCTACAAACGAACTGCATGCACCAGGAATGGGGGACGTCGAAAAATGGACGGTTTCTACGAAATACCAAGGGCGACCAAAGTGAAGAGCAGTTTTCAAACACTTTTTATGAATTGGAAAAAATGACGTCTGTGCTGAAACAAAGCCATAGTAACGTTAGAAAGGGCATATTTTAGAGTTATTGGGCAACTATATTCAAATATATATATATATATCAAGAACGAGCAGCAAATCATTAAGTACCATACAATGTGCTAAGTACTTGCTGAGTACCGACCGTTATAAGCGTGAAACGCGTATCAACTTTAACTTGAAATAACTTCGGCTTTGGACATTTGTATGCGAAATGTGATTGGATTTACTTATAAGTTGAGTGCTTCTTCCCATGTCAAGTGATAGCTCCATTTTTGTGGAAAAGGGTCTTTATTTCCCTTTAAGCAATACTTAATAACTAAGGTAAGCTCTATTTTAGTTCGAGTCACCGGCCAACTCTGCATTGTTTTGAGCATGGTGCCCTATGTCCGAGACGAGGACTACTTCTAAGAAAACATTTACCCGATTGGCGTCTTTCAATATTCATTTATAATTGGGCTTCACCCAAGTGACCACGTGACGTACACGTGACGTCCACGTGACGTCCACGTGACGTCCACGTGACTTCCAGTACTCAGGGTCCGTGCTCTACATGGGTTTACACCTGGAATTCCCATGTAGGATAACCAATCAACCATTACGAGCCAAACACATTTCGATTTCGTACGCTTGATTAAGTCACCACAATGGGATTATGCATACACAATTTTGGAATGCTAACACTCATGCCGAGCCGTGTGTTATTTAGAGTAGGCACTTACCGGGTCGGCTAGAACCGCCACAGCGTATAAAACTATCACCAGCGCCCTGCGAACAGATCAGCTTGTCAGACACAGGCTATGTGGCAATGTACACACTCTCAAACGAGAACAATAACCTCATTCGACTTTCGAGTCAATGTTTGCATAGTACATTGTTCAGTGCTCAATGAGACGCTGGAGACAGACGAATACACAACGCTCAACAGTCAGCGACATAGGTTTTATCGGGACTGAGTACGTGATTCGGCATTCACATGACAATATATGATATTATTTTTGGCACCTACACACACTTTATTATCTCATCATGTTTTTGCAGCAGTTTCAAGGAAATAAAAGCAATAACGGGTGCGGTTCGTCTAAAGTTATATTGGAGTCGACACCCGCTCACACACACACACATGCCCCTTCCCCCATGAACGAACAGTGCCGCCTGGCAACACAGCTATCATCGGATGGTGTTTCGATGTCGGCTGAATCCAACCAGCAGGAGAAAAAGACACGTTGGAACGGATTATAAAGCATTGGTTCGTGTTTATAAATATATATATATATATATATATATATATATATATATATATATATATATATATATATATATATATATATATATGATATACGCCAATCAAAACTGTCTTTGATCCTTAGGTGGTAAAACTGTTGCAGCTAATCATTGGCGGGTTCAGAACGGCCTAAATAGTTACACAAATTACCTAAGTATAAGTTTGAACATTTTATTAGAACTTGAAATGAGTGAACTTCATGCCAATTTCAGTCTTTTTTTTTGACAGGGTAGACAGGGCCCCAATAAAATCCTTGAATTCACCTTGCAACTGATTATTTCAAATGTTAAAATGATAACTAAAGTAAAATTTAATTTTTAATATTGTTACTTAAAAATCTAACCATGTAAGCATTTTAGTTATGCAAGAATCCCTTTCTCCGAATTCGTCACAGCCAAGTGTTTTTCAAATGTCATATTACCAAGACAGCGAATTAATTTACCGGCAAGCTTTATGACCGTTAATGTTAAAAGTGCCGTTAAAGGGAAATAATGACCTTTTCCCACAACAATGGGATTAGCACTTGAATTTGGAAGAGAAGATCAATTTACATGTAAATCCATTCACATTAAACATTTAAAATATCTCCATCCGAAGATATGTCAATTTGAAATTGCTAATCGTTCCACACTGCAATTCACGGTACTCAGCAAGTAGTTTAGTAGCTTTGCCCCTGTAGCTCAGTAGGGAGATCGCTGGGCTTCTGGCCCCACCCGGTAGTGGCAGCCCGGGTTCGATTCGCTTTGGCGCTCGCTATTTGCTCCTGACTGGGATGGCCTGCGGCCGGTGGCAGCGGTCGCACTCAAGGTCAGATGACGTCAGTGAGCACACCAAGGCTTTCTTTTATCCCAATTAGGAGTGTAACGATCAGGCGTAGGTGAGGGAAGGGCAGTCACATCCCGCGGTCATGTATATTCCATTTATACTTCCAATTATAGGGCTAATATTAGCATGCTGCCTCTGAAAGTGCTTATAGCATCAATTTGTACCACCCATTGTAGGCAAAGAAACACCAGCAATAAGTTGGCCAGTTGAGCACGGAGATGCAAGCAGTTGAGCCTGGCTCAACTTACTCCGACCGTGATTGCTCAACTGGCCCCGACATCACCAGCGTGCCTTTCTTCCCGCGCGGCGTCACTCACGCCACGAACCGCGAGAAGTCACTCTGCACGTTTTATGCCTAAGGACCAGACTGGTTATTTATTCGACACTGAGTGAATCGATTGGAATCGCTCAATACAAATTCCTTCAATAAAACAATAATTGATTCACCACCAGATCTTTTGATTCATGAATCGTGATTTAATCAAAACCCGCATCAAATCAAGGCTGATTGAATACAAAGATTTAACGATTCTTAACGATTCAAGTACACTGGTAAATTGTGCAAATACATGCAGTCCCAGTGGCTACATTCATTTTTACTGAAATAGTATTGCTGTAGCAATGTTATAATGATCATATATATATATATATATATATATATATATATATATATATATATATATATATATATATATATATATATATATATATATATATATATATATATATATATATATATATATATATATATATATATATATATATATATATATATATATATATATATATATATATATATATATATATATATATATATATATATATATATATATATATATATATATATATATATATATATATATATATATATATATATATATATATATATATATATATATATATATATATATATATATATATATATATATATATATATATATATATATATATATATATATATATATATATATATATATATATATATATATATATATATATATATATATATATATATATATATATATATATATATATATATATATATATATATATATATATATATATATATATATATATATATATATATATATATATATATATATATATATATATATATATATATATATATATATATATATATATATATATATATATATATATATATGTATGTTTCCATTTTTAATGATTTGACATAAATTCACCACATATATTTAGATGTTAAATCAAACGTGAATCGATTTTTTTTTTATTCTTTGAATCGGAAAGAATCAATTCTCAGAATTTTCTCCGTGAATCGAACGGTGATTGTATCATTCAGATTCAAAAATGAATCATGATTGAATCGTTCCAAAAAAGTCGAATCAATAACCAGTCTGCAAGGACCCATCCTGCCTCTAGGGGGATAGGAAACAATCGTCCTCTGTTAAGAGAAGTATGAGAAGAAAACTCGCGGACATCCGATTTTTTCGTCTACAACCAATAGTTTACGTTTTTCATGACAGCTTCGGAATAAACAACCGCACCGAGACGCCGCAAACAGTGCAAAGGTTAGGTCCCAAAACATTTCCACGGACGGCACCCTCGCCCCACTCGCGCTGTCGTATTACCCAAAGAGGGGTGGCTCAACTTACCCTTATGTTCATCTTATCCCGTTCTCCCCTATATGGACCGGATTTTTTATCTTCCAATTATTATTTTTTTTAAAGAAAGTTGTTTTTCACTTCTAAATTGAGACGCGATTGATGTCATACCTTACATGTGGCATACCTAATGTAATGCAGACAAATTAATCACAAGCTCATTATCTCCCTTTAATACAAAGACAAACTTTGAATGAATAATACACTGGAACGTAACAACACTTATGCGAAGCTTATACCATTGTAAATATGGTGATTGCAATTCAAAGTCTAATAATATTAAATGCATTTTAGGTATGTTCTACAAATTATCGAGCCTCCGACAGCACACCATTTTAAGATCACATATTGAGCCTGAGACTGATATCTTAATATTTGTAGCATGTACCTAAAATATGTTAATATTATCGGACTTGGGTGTGTATTCGAAATTATAAAATGTATTTTAATGAAACACTATATTTGAACCACGAACATGCTAATATGATTACAGAAGTGTGATGCCATTAGCGAAAAGCACATCAGAGTCAACGTGGTGAGGTGGGTTAGCAATGAGCAACTAGCGAACAGCAAAGTTAGCAATGAGCAACTACTGAACAGCGAAGTTAGCAATGAGCAACTACTGAACAGCGAAGTTAGCAATGGGCAACTAGCGAACAGCAAAGTTAGCAATGAGCAACTACTGAACAGCAAAGTTAGCAATGAGCAACTACTGAACAGCAAAGTTAGCAATGAGCAACTAGCGAACAGCGAAGTTAGCAATGAGCAACTAGCGAACAGCAAAGTTAGCAATGAGCAACTACTGAACAGCAAAGTTAGCAATGAGCAACTAGCGAACAGCAAAGTTAGCAATGAGCAACTAGCGAACCGTCATTAACAATGACAGTGATCGGAGTGTCATCACTGTGATGTGTGATCGGAGTGTCATCACTGTGATGTGTGATCGGAGTGTCATCACTGTGATCGGAGTGTCATCACTGTGATCGGAGTGTCATCACTGTGATCGGAGTGTCATCACTGTGATCGGAGTGTCATCACTGTGATGTGTGATCGGAGTGTCATCACTGTGATCGGAGTGTCATCACTGTGATCGGAGTGTCATCACTGTGATGTGTGATCGGAGTGTCATCACTGTGATCGGAGTGTCATCACTGTGATGTGTGATGGACAACGTTACATCCTTATAATGCAATACAATATCTTCACTGAGTTTCGAAGTAACACCACATCCATCAAGTGGTGAGTATGTCGACCTTGCATGAAACGATTTTATCTTGAGGTGTCGAAAAAAAGAGAAACAGCAAGCGATTAAGAGCGACTATAAAACGAATGTATCAGTGTGTGAATAAAACAGTAATTGCCGCATACATTTTTTCCATTTTACTCTCCTTTACGCACTGGATACGGCCGACCAAAACGCGACTGAACAGCTGGTTCGACAGTACATGCCTATCAGACTCGGCCTGAACCCGGACAGACACGCCAGGGCAATCTCATCATATAGTCACAACGCTGACTGGCAATGCTGGCCACGCTCGGCTACTGTATATACCTGCTTTGTATTATTTATATATTATTTGGAGTTGATCGAATACGAGTCATCAACATATTGGTCTCCGACTAATATAAGTATTATTCAGGTTAGAATCGTCATTATACACCTCAATTATATTCCATTTACTATAAAATAAATGGCCGAGCTAATCAATCCGTCCATTTAAGTTTTAGCAACACTCGTTTCAATGCATCCGAAGTGCACATTGCATATGACAAGGGACACAGAGGCCTACCATTGAAACCACGCGAGCTCCCATCCCCTCTGCACCCCCTGAGAATATCCCAGACGCTCGCAGCTGGTGTGAGGCTGGCCGGTCGGCGTCACTCAACTCACCCTAGCAGCAGTGGTCGCGCGCTAGCCACCTCCATGATGTAGCTGTACGATGCGGCCGCTCGCTTCAGTGCATGCCGTTCCTGCCTGCAGTGACAGCCAGTCGGACGGGCGCCTCAGCTCTGTCACAGCCGACAGTGAGCTCAGCGGGTGAGCGGGCGGCGCGACGGACCCTCCCGTCAGTATCACGGCCGAGCCCACTCTGAGGCGGCGGCGGCGGCGGCGGCGGCGGAGGCGGCGGAGGCAGCGGCGGCGCCTACTGCCCGCCCACCGGAATATAGTGACGACCAACGGCGCTCGCTGCCGCCGCCTGCACCGACCAACGTCGCCAAAGAACGTAGAAATATGTCTGTTGTCAAAAATATGTCTTATTTGAGGTGACTATGCAGGGGTTTGTGTGGATATGGGGTGTGTTGGATTAGGCTCCGCCCCGTCGGTGTCGGTGAGCGGGTCGGCAGTTGCCGCCGGCTGGGGGCGCTGGAAGCGTCAGTGTGCGGCCTGGCAGGAGAGGGGCTGCCGGCGCCGCGTCACCCGTGCTGAATCGCCCCCGGCACCGTGTCCCGAGTGACGCTGCCTGTAGGGAGGATGGCGGCACCACGCCGGCTGCTAGCCGCCGGCCTGCTGCTGCCGCTGCTGCTGCTGGTCCGGCTGCCCCAGAAAACAGCTGCCGCGGTGAGTGTCGCCTGCTGATCCACCTGTACCCCACCTGTAACCTACCTGTACCCCATCTGCACCCTCTTCCGTACCCCATCCCTCAGTTTCCCACCAGCCCTGAACCTGACGCCATTTGCACTGTCGTTTGTGCCTCATCTGCGCCCACCTGAATCACACGTACTAGCAGCGTGCCTGCCATCGGTAACACAACTGACCTGACCTGACTTCGGTGTGCGATAGATTAGCGTGAACGTGCAGCAATCTGATCGGCCTCCAGCTAACATCTTCCAGCTTTATGGTTTATAAAGTTCAGTCATTATGTTACATAATTTATATTACATTATATTGAATTATATTGCACCTTGAAGGTGCGAATGCTTACCAATTAGGTACTCAGCGACAATAATTGTATTTGTGGCATGGATACATGCAAGAGTCAGAGCGTTGTAGATGATGATGCGAAGCCGAGAAGATGTAAGGGCTCATCATACTCATTCTACTAACAACGGTTCGCCTCATCTCTGATGCCTGCGGGAGAGGCTGCATGTGCCGGCCGGTGGTGGCCCGTACCGCTGAACGTTCCGCCACTAGGCCGTCTGTCGCTGCCAGCCTCCAGCTCCAGCCGCCAGAGGGTCTGAAGGTGCGCGCGCAGTGGCTGGTGGGCCGCCAGGGGCCGCTCATGGCGCCTCCGGCTTTATCAGGTCCGGGCGGGGCCGCGCAGAACTGCCGTCAGACAGGAAACTGCAGCACAGCGCCAACACGGTGACAAGTTCCGGAAACACTTCCGGGTCGGGCCCCAACCACATCCTGGTCGGTTGGAAGGCTAACGCATCTGCTTGAGGATATTGCGAAGGGCTATCCAGGCGAAGTACTCTAGGCAAAACAAATATGAAGCAAATCCCTGCAGTTCAGACTGAGCTAGACAGGCATGAGTTCTTATATTTTTATGTTACTTAGAGTTTTAATCGGCACTGATTTAAAATATGTTAAGAGATAAAACCAACCTGTTTTGTTGGTTTCGAAAGCTTGCGGTTTCAAATTGGTGACATCTAACTTGGTTCATCTCTTTCATGTACTGTTTGCTTTTACAACTATTGACAGTAGAATTGACTGATCAGCGTGCATTCAGTTTATGTTGTCCCCAGTTGTCTCTGTTCTGTCTGCCGCGGTCTCCGTTATGTCTCCAGAGGTCTTCATTGTCTCCAGCGGTCTCCTTTCTGTCTCCTGTCGTCTCAATTGACTCCAGCGGTCTCCGTTATGTCTCCCGAGGTCTTCATTGTCTCCAGCGGTCTCCGTTATGTCTCCCGAGGTCTTCATTGTCTCCAGCGGTCTCCGTCCAGTCTCCAGAGGTCTTCATTGTCTCCAGCGGTCTCCGTTATGTCTCCCGAGGTCTTCATTGTCTCCAGCGGTCTCCGTCCAGTCTCCAGAGGTCTTCATTGTCTCCAGCGGTCTCCGTCCAGTCTCCCGAGGTCTTCATTGTCTCCAGCGGTCTCCGTTATGTCTCCAGAGGTCTTCATTGTCTCCAGCGGTCTCCGTCCAGTCTCCAGAGGTCTTCATTGTCTACAGCGGTCTCCGTTATGTCTCCAGAGGTCTTCATTGTCTCCAGCGGTCTCCGTCCAGTCTCCAGAGGTCTTAATTGTCTCCAGCGGTCTCCGTTATGTCTCCAGAGGTCTTCATTGTCTCCAGCGGTCTCCTTTCTGTCTCCAGAGGTCTTCATTGTCTCCAGCGGTCTCCTTTCTGTCTCCTGTCGTCTCAATTGTCTCAAGCGGTCTCCGTCCAGTCTCCAGTGATCTCCGTTCCGCATCCAGTGGTCTCCGTTATCTCTAGTGATCTATGTTCTGTCTCCAGTGCTCTCTATTCTATCTCCAGCGACCTCCGTTATGTGTTTGCGGTCTCCGTCCTGTCTCCAGCTGTCTCCGTTCTGTCTCGAGCGGTCTCAGTTTCATCTCCAGTGACCTCTTTTCTGTATCCAGTGGTCTTTGTTCTATCTCCAGCGACCTCCGTTATGTGTTCGCGGTCTCTGTCCTGTCTCCAGCTGTCTCCGTTCTGTCTCGAGCGGTCTCAGTTTCATCTCCAGTGGTCTCTTTTCTGTATCCAGTGGTCTTTGTTCTATCTCCAGCGACCTCCGTTATGTGTTCGCGGTCTCCGTCCTGTCTCCAGTTGTCTCCGTTCCGGGATCGACGGTGACCGGTGATCGTCGGTTGGCGTTACGCGAGCCGCGCTGGAACGTTTATTTTCGTCCGACCGACACGAGGTCCCGCACAAGGCTCCCTCAGACCCTGGCGTATCTGTTGTACTCCCTTGGTTCAGTGTAGGTACAGTCTATATACAGAACGGAGTGACTCAAGGTAAAGTTACCTTTTCATGGCTACGTTTCGTAAGTCATACTGTTCTGTTTGCTTTTGTAATTAGATGTTGTTCACTGTGACGTCGTAACACCGAAATCAGTAGGATTGACCATGGAGATTGGAGACTGTAGTTGTATAGCCAGGCATCAGATAGGGTCATGCGACAGACTGCAGACCACTGTGGCTGAGTGTGACATGCTGGTTGCTGATGGTCGCTGATGGGCAGCGTCTCGCGAACCAGCCGGGAGTCTGTCGGCGGTCGCCATTGATATGGAGCAGACTCGAACCTTCGCGCACCGGGATATAAACAATTAAAAACGTGTGCCTCGTAACTCGTAGGCGAGATCGACATTCACCTTTGAAGTGCGGCTTACGATAATAAATCTTCGTGCGATGCCGCTGTTGTCTGTCCAGCAAGATCGCCGCGTGGGTAGGCTGTACCGGCGTACATTGACGTATTGCGGGTCAACAGCTCATCAGTGCGATGGAATCCCGATTCCCGATCCAGCGCTCCACCAATGGACGGAAGACAGTGCACAATCGATTAACATATCAGCTAATACAAACAGATACTATAACATACTTTTAAATATTACAACTAGACTTGTTGTAAGCCACTAATCCACACATATCAATGTGAAGTAGGGTTCCAATTTACCTTGGAATCCGGTGGTGAGATTTGTCACGAAATAGATGTTATTTTTATATAAACGAATACATGTATTATGTATTGAGTATTTATCTATTCGCATTTATTGCCAGCAGACGTTTAATTGACGAGTAAGAAAGTTATGTGGATGTATGTGAGGCTTTTTATATATTTTTTTTAGATAAACATTCCTATTTAACATCGAAACAGTAAACACCATACACAACATGCTCTTTCTGAAGGCTGAAGGTACTATCCCGCCTATACTTATTGCCAGTGGCGTACCCAGGCTTCACTCCAGGAAGGGGCAATTTTTGATCAGGGGGGCATAAGGTACCCCCACAAAAAAACTCACCGGATTTGGCCCACTATATTTTTAGAGGGGCATATTTTAAACATTTTTTTCCCTTAAAAAATCCAAAAAAAATCATTTTTTCTTCTTCGAAATAGGGCTCTTTGGGCCCTTTTTCCAAAGGGAACATACTGCCAAGGGGGCACGTACGGACCTTCAGGAAGGGTCAATTTCCCCGTTTGTCCCTCCCCTTGGGTACGCCTATGCTTATTGCCAGACTTAGTGCTGACGTCACAGAGGGGTACGTCAGCAGGGAGTTGCCAGACCTAGTCGGAACTAAACTTCGCCACCTCCTGCGTCTTTCTACCATTTTCTCTATGAATTTAATCTCATTTCCACTGGTATGCACGTTCAGATATCTGATCGACTTGAATTGTAAAGTGAATGACTTTATGAAGTTAAAAATGGTTCATCATTATCTTTTATGGAGCCGTTTTTAGTCTTATGCTCAAATACATTTTGTTTGGCTCTGGTAGCATTGGCGTCAAAACACATTCATGTTAGAACAATGCTAGCTAAACATATTTTAATGACTTTATTTACCAGACATGGCATCATTGCTGAGGTCAAAAAATGTTTTGATGGACAAATATGACGTTCCTTACGAGAAATAAATGGAATAATTGTATTTGATCTGTCAATTCATACCTGCCAACATAGTGCACATGTTGAACTCTTTGAAAGGGGTCAGACCGTTCATAAAAGCAACCTTTCTGAATCAATGCAATTGGTGCAATTATGGTTTTCTACATTTGAAAGAAAATTTATCATTTTAAATAAGGTGTTTTATTTTAAATAAGGCTTGCCGATATTATATATAAAAATAGGTATATCATATGGATATGCAGAAGATAACCATTTAATTACAGTTCATCGGATCACGTTTTAGGTTGGTAATCCCCATACATATCATTCAATATTATGCACGCACCTTGTACAACGCATCCTGGCCTATGAAACTAAAAAAGGATACGCGCGAAAAGTCGTTGAGCGGGAGGGCGGGGGTCGGATCTTGATAGCGAAAGTCATTGACCCGGGGGGGGGGGGGGGAGATTTTCCCCTAATTATCACTTCTTACAGCCAATGCAGGAACACGCGGGGCGGGGGACATCCTTGTATTGAATGCCCGCCATGTTCCTGTGGGGGAGGGGGGGGGGGGGGGCATTTGCCCCCCTGGATTCGCCAGTGGTAAAAACTAGACAAACTCAATTTTACCTCTTCTGTCGCTTTCAAACATTGATGTAGCTTAGTTCATGCTGAGTCTGATCTTGGAAAGTTGGAAAGGCAAAACAAAATTGGAACCTCTACTCAGCATGTAGCACCCATAAAATGCACCGGGATAGATACCTAAGCATGGTGCAAAATGGGTGTCAGATTTAAAATTGGTACCTGAAATTACTTGAGTCTGGATATGACCTGATGCTAAAGTAGCCATCCCAACCTATAGTAATTTAAAATGACATTGACAATGAAAAATATTAACTATACCTACACATTCACAAAGTGTGAATTTTATTTGGCTACATGTTTACAGGGAAAATGAAAACAGCGATACCCCAGTCCCAGTCACAATTCCTCAAATACTGTCGAAATGCGTTCCCCGCACGCTGTTCCGCGCTAACCGCTTTGGCGCCAAAATTCGACGTTTTATAACTTACGTTGGTTGTAGGAATCGCTCCAGATAAAAAATAGCGCCAGACGCGCCACGCACTTTTGGAAATGTCGAATACAAAGTCCAGACCCATCATACTTAGGGAGCCATAAATCAGTCAACACTCAGTCATATTTCATTTACATTTGGTTTGGGCATCGTCCATACTTGGTTCTCCAATATATATTCCGTTTTTTAATAGGATTTTATATTTTAAATGATTCTATGAGATACAAAGTTGGAGAGAAAAAATCCACAAAATCAAAATTTCCAAACATATTCAAAAACCGGAATATATATTGGAGAACGAGGTATAGGCAATACCCAAACCGAATTTCAAAGCAATATCTTTAGTTTTGGCTGACTTATGGCTACTCAAGTATGATGGGTCTCGATTTTGTATTCGACATTTCCAAATATGCACGCACCACTTTCCCTCCTGCTACAAAAATGCTACAAAATAGAGGGAACACGAACGAGGCAAAAAATAACGATTTTTGTTTTGTTCGCAAGAAGTTATTTTTCGCAGTCAGTACCCATTTTTCATTGCCAGTTGCAGCGGATTTTTTTTTTGGGGGGGGGCTAATTTATATTGCCGCCTCCGTCGAGCGTGGGATGGGGGGAGGGGGGCTTTTCCCCTGCCGGCCCCTCTGGATCCGACAGTGTGACCAACAATGTGAAATACATTTGTATTTAAATACACGTCGCGAACGTCTGGCAACGTGTTGTTTCAGCCGGCTCACCCACCGGGAATGATGACGTGAGCACGTCTCACATCATATGTACTGGCGATGTCAGTTCAAACTCCTCCCCCTGTCAGTTGAAGTGTATGCAGCCATGCTACCCCGCTGCTGCTGCAGCCGCTGCAGTATCATGGCAGACCCACCCCCTGCAGTCAGCTTGTTTGCAGAGAAGCTGCATCAGCTTGTCAGCGGCCGGCCGTGCCCTCGATCCAGCCAATCCAGTCGGCAATTATGTCTGCTAGTGCAGAGACACTTCGTCACCTCCACCCCTGCCCCGCACCGCCCCCCGCCCCTGCCCCTGCCCCTGCCCGCCCCGCCCCCTATCCCGTTCCCGTTCCCGTCCCCGCCCCGTCCCCGCCCCCGCTCCAACCGCCATGCTGCCATCAGACATCTTGTGCCTCCGCCTCCGCCTCCGCCTCCGCCTCCGCCTCCGCCTCCGCCTCCGCCTCCGCCTCCGTCTCTGCCCTGCCTCTGCCTCTGCCTCTGCCTCCGCCTCCGCCTCCGCCTCCGCCTCCGCTCCTTCCCCCGCCCCCGCCCCCGCCCCCCGCCCCCACCCCCACCCCCGCCCCCGCCCCGCCCCCGCTCCCGCCCCCGCCTCCTCCCCTGTCCCCGCCCCCGCCCCTGCCCCTGCCCCCGCCCCCGCCCCCCGCCCCCCGCCCCCGCCCCCGCCGCCGCCGCCGCCGCCGCTACCGTGGGCTGTTTATTGAGGGGCAGCAGCCTGTGCCCAATGTTTATGTGTACGACTGGTGTGGGGTAACGTGCCGCACTGCAGCCTTTCGGCGGGTCGTTGGCGATTCGCGAAGGTGTCCAGTGTCTGCTGCAGGGCGGTGCAGTAGTGGGCGGAATATCTCCCTCTGACTGATGGCTAATAACACGCGGTGACTCAGATGACTATTGGAGAACAGTGGTTTGAAGCTGGGCTTTAGTACACGTTTTAGTACATGTTCTGGTGGAATGTCTATAGCCGGTGTTGTCACAGCCTCCGGTCAAATTGAGGCATAAACTTTGTTAGAGTACGTTATGCTTCAATAATGATATTCTGCGGTACAATTCATTGAGCAACAGATGCGCATGCCTTCCCTCACAGTCCACCAGGCGCAGATGTACTACGGTGCAGTCTACCGATCAGGTGCCATTGACCTGCATATACAATCAAATCGATATTGACCTGCACTTCGGTGAATAATGTTTCTGTTGTAATACAATGGTGCAGTATGAGACAAGTTTACATTAATAAGGAAAACAACATCGAGTACAATTTGGATTACGTTTATCTTATGACTTATCGTAGTTATTCGATTGATGATGCATTCATGATTAAGGTTCAATTGTCCTGGCTCAATGTACCCACCATGCATACTTCGTGGCTCATTAAAGTGATGTAACGCGAGTCGCTTTCAACTAAATGTCATTTAAAAAGGGAGCCTTTTCTAGCCACACTCGCGTGCATAATTTCGCTTCAATCGTTTTTGCCTATGCCTAGTTCATGAAACAACCCGCCTGGTGGTTGTTTCGCATTGTAAAAATAATCACTGATGCGTCGTTTTCCCAATCCTACAGATGTTCTTTCGTTGAGGTGATACAACCTCATGTGGTACATTTCATGTCGTACATTTCTGACCCGAGTTTCGGTTTGTTCCAGGCGTGCGTCGGCTGCGTCGTTCAGAACTGTATCTGTGAGGGCGAGAAGGGCTACATAGGCAATCCGGGCATTCCGGGCCTGCAGGGCTCGGCCGGCTTCCCCGGAGACACCGGTCAGGAGGGGCCGTACGGACCGGCCGGCATGAAGGGCTTGCGGGCCGATGAGGGCTCGCAGGGCACCAAGGGTTACCGGGGACGGCAGGGTGCCGCCGGCTTCAGAGGTGCCCCTGGAATACCGGTAAGCCGAAAACGTAAAACAATATATTTTTACGCTTATATGTTTGAGTAATGTATAACAAATTGACATGCTTTCCATCATCGAAGATGGTGTAAAGCAACTGCAAATGTGAATATTCATTCAATTCATAAGCTCTTAAATTTAAAGATGTTCCCCGCCATTTTTCTCAAAGAAAACATATACATCACTTCAGTGTTCGAAAATTAGATAGTGTCTTTCCGAATCCCCACATTCTGCCAGTACATACGTCCGCTGACCAGGCCCTGTGACCTCGGAACGCTGACCCGGCCCTGTGACCTCGGCAGGGTTTGCCCGGCGACGAGGGAAGTCGAGGGGCGCTGGGCTTCCCCGGCTGCAACGGTACTGACGGCCAGGCCGGACTGTCTGGCCTGCCCGGCCTCAGCGGACCCAGGGGCCAGCCAGGTGAGAGGACAGGGTCTGTCGTGAAAACCTGCTGTTACGTGCAACGGTGCAACCTAACAGCCGGCCTGCTTTCCCTGTTAATTTAGCACGTTATGTGGTAATATTAATTTGGTTTCTTGCAAATTAGAGCTAAAAATGTGTTCGAATGCGCTTTGCAATGATGGTGTACGAACCATATAGGTGACATTGAAGGTACACACTTGTAAATTTAACGCATATTGTTTAAGAAAAAAAGTACACAAGTGTATCCTGATGCTCTGGGACGTCTAACGGTGTGTAGTTTGTGTCTGTTGTTTTAGTGATCACTGATCACGAAACTCTGTCGACAGCAGCGAATATGAGGTGACCCGTGAGTAGCCCTAACGGCGGCAGACCCTTCCTTGTACCGACAGGACCTGACGGCCTGAGGGGACCTCTGGGTGACCCCGGTGAGGGAGGCATCAACTCCATCGGCGTGAAAGGAGAACAGGGATACTCAGGACTACCAGGAACAGACGTAAATATACGCAACGCCATCAATTCCCAAGCGTTTGTTCGCATTATCACTAGCTTTGTCATTTCCGACAATCGATTAACATTGTATTTAATCAAGGCCGACAATCCAACGCATCGTAATCCAACTCAACATTTACATTCAGCCTTTGTATTCACGAGTAATTTTAAACCAGCATTTTTTTTTGTTGACAAGATAAGGAAGTGCATCACTTGAAAGAATCAGGACATTCGTCATTATTGTGCATCTTAAACGCTGTTCTTTTTCGCAGGGCCTGCCAGGCCTTCCGGGACCAAAAGGATACGCAGGATACTTCGGTGATGCGGGTCTCATGGTGAGACATTTTGTTGAAGTGATTTAACTAAACGTATAGTTCACACACACACACACACACATATATATATATATATATATATATATATATATATATATATATATATATATATATATATATATATATATATTTATATATACGCAAATAATACTAAACGTGAAGCTGTGCTTGTTTATTAAACCGTTTGATGTCTTTGATACTGAATACTGCCGCTGATTTTGCCCATTTTATCAACTCGGCCCTAGTATTAACCCTCGCCCTACGGGAGCTTTTTCACCTTCGCCTTACGGGGGAGGACATGACAGCCCTCCCCTGTTAACTTCCAAACCAAGCGCCTTAGAGCAATGCGGTAAGAACCAGCATGTTGCCTGTCATGAGAGGAATCTAACAGTATGCGACTTTTAGGTTTCAGGTCAACGGGTGACCTTCCAGGTCAAGTGAATGACCTCGGATTTACCACGTCCAGAACAGCGATTGTGCTCTTCAGAAAACCTCAAAATTAGAAATTGATAAATGTAAATAAAAAGGCATGTTCCTATACCCGTTTTGGCTCAGAAATACAGAAAAGTAATTATTTGTTCGTATCTTGTCAAAAAATGTCAAAAAAAGTTATTAAAAAAATGACGTCATCAGTTTCTTACACTTAGGAAGCCATCACTCAGTCAAAAATGAAGATATTGCTTTGAAATTTTGTATTGGTATTGTCCATACTCAGTTCTCTCACATACATTCGTGTTTTTTTTTACATCTTTGAAAATTTTGCTTTTGAGGGGATTTTTCCAAAAAAATCATTTTTTTTTAAATTTGATGGGTCAAAAACCCAAAATTTTGCAAATCCGAGATAGCTATTTGAAAGAAAATGCTATTTTGTATCTTTGGTGAATTAAATTTGCAATTTACTTTAAAATTCTGTTTTCTACCATTTTTCAATTTTTTTCCCCACCAACATGACGTCATCAAAACATGATTATCTCCAAAATTACTTAACGAATTTCAATTACATTTTTATAGCATACGTATAATTGTTGTAAACTCAGCTACCAAAAATTTCAGCGCGATGCGTCGCGCGAGGAAACAGATATTTAAGAAAAACCTCAGGGGGGGGGGGGGCTGTCAGGCCCCCCGTAGGGCGAGGGTTAATCGTGTCGTTCGTTGCAATATATGCTGCTTCGGTCGCTTTTCTATTCCCTTTAGTCTTACAGGAAGCCAAAATATCCGTAATTATGAGATTTACTGTAACTTCCCCACCAGGTCTGAAAGAATACCCGCTAAGTGCTTCGATATATCATAAGTGATGCTGCCAATGCTCGACACGATAGGTCTGAGGGGGATCCCTTCCTTGTGTATCTTTGACAGCCCATAGAACAGAGGCGGAAGCGGATCAGACGGATACAGAGTCAGATATGTTTTCCTGTCCAGATTTCCTTTTCCTAAACCTATAGTGCATGTATTTAATTAATAAAAGTAATTACCAAAATGAACCGCGAATGTGCAGCGAAACGTAACCACAGTGCTGTTCAAGGTGAATGGCGACTATGCCAATAATTGTGTAGCATTACATTCATCAGTAGTCGAAGACAAACTGATGAAGCTTTTCGTCAATAGCTATGAATATGTCGTGAGCGTTTGCTGCACCTCGTTTCCAGGGCTCACCGGACCTGCCGGCTACTCCGGTCCGAAGGGATTGATGGGGGACACCAAGTTCGGGCCTAAGGCCAGAAGGGTATGCAGGGTGATCCTGGTCCGCCGGGGTCGTCCGAGCCGGGAGCGGTCACCGGCGGCAACATCACCGTCACACCGTGAGTGGCGCTGCTGCAGAACTTCAACGTCTCCTGAATGAACTGATAATGGCACGAATACACCGAGCTTCAGAAGCTTACACGCAGCTTCAGAAGCTTACACGCAGCTTCAGAAACTTACACGCAGCTTCAGAAACTTACAGACAGCTTCAAACGCGATTGTTACATACCTGTTCCCGACTTTGAACTGCTGAGCGTACCACTATGTACGGAACAGAGAAGAGAGTGAATACTCAACTTCTATCAATATATTGAACATATTTTGTGTGCTTTTGGAGTGTCTTTCATTAGTTTATTTATATGTAGTACATTATTTTGGTGTATACTAGAATGTCACATGTCTGATGGGTTTTCCCTCAGCTGACACGTGACCGGTCTGAGAGCACCAGTCACTGCTCCCTCCCTCCCTCCCTCCCTCTGCCTCCACAGACCGCCGGGCCGGCCCGGTGAGCGGGGCCAGCGCGGTGACAAGGGCCGGCTGGGTCTGGCCGGACCTGACGGTATGGTCGGTCTGCGCGGCCGGTCCGGCCAGAAGGGTCTGCGGGGTCGCGCGGAGGCGACGGCAGGCGAGGCAAGCAAGGTCGAGCCGGCCCCTCCGGACCGTACGGCGGCAAAGGCAGTAAGGGCGCGCCGGGCTTCTCCGGCCGTGACGGCCAGCCGGGCAGGGACGGCAGCCTGGGCGAGCTGGGTCGGCCCGGTATGCCCGGCCATCAAGGCGACAGCGGACCCAAGGGATTCTACGACCCGGCCATCGCGCTCACGCTGAAGGGCTCCACCGGCCCTCAGGGAGAGATTGGTTATCCTGGACGACTGGGCGCGCCGGGCCTGACTGCCCGGGACGGCCTGCCCGGCTACCGCGGCATCGCAGGCCCGCCCGGCGCGCCCGGCTCGCAGGGCGAGGCCGGTGCGCCCGACTGGTGATTCCGGGCGATCCCGGAGAGGAGGGCTTTCCGGGACAGATTGGAGCCGCCGGACCACCCGGAGCGCCCGGCGACGCCGGATTTCCCGGATTGAAGGGGCGGCCAGGGCGAGTCGGTGGTGGGACAGATGGGACGGGACGGAATTCCGGGACGGCCCCGCCCTGGACGGCATGCCCGGAGAGCGCGGACATCCCGGATATCAAGGTGAGATGTATACATATGAGAGGGCGGGAGGGAGACAGCGGATGATGCCCGCCGGTGAACGAACATTTCATATTGACAACGTAAGGGGCGATATGGTTGGAAATGGACCCTCAAGCGATCAGATATATTCGCCTCACAGACTATCAGCTGTTGTGGTACATTTTACATAAAATTACATTTAATATTTATTTGCTGTTCAGTCTGGTTCGTTTTTCAGTTAGAGTACAATTACAGGTGCCATTGCTGAATATATCTCCGCATCGTGTCTGAAACTTTGCTACCAGCGCCTTACGGATGACCACGTGTGGCAGGTCCCGAAGGGTATGCCAGGTATCGGAGTGCCGATCAAGGGGCCTCAGGGGGCGCCCGGTCTGCGGGGCGTTCCCGGTGTACCGGGTCTGCCGGGCACCACGGGACGGGACGGCTTCCCGGAGAGTCCGGACTCCGCGGAGACGACTGCCTGCCGCAGGACCGTGAGTAGCTCACCACCGCTTGTCACCATATCTCACCATATTTCACCATATCTCACCATATCTCACCACCGCCTCTCACCATATCTCACCATATCTCACCATATCTCACCATATTTCACTATATCTCACCATATCTCACCATATCTCGCCATATCTCACCATATCTCACCACCGCCTCTCACCATATCTCACCATATCTCACCATATTTCACCATATCTCACCATATCTCACCACCGCCTCTCACCATATCTCACCATATCTCACCATATTTCACCATATCTCACCATATCTGACCACCGCCTCTCACCATATCTCACCATATCTCACCATATCTCACCATATTTCACCATATCTCACCATATCTCACCATATCTCACCACCGCCTCTCACCATATCTCAACATATCTCACCATATTCACCATATCTCACCATATCTCACCATATCTCACCACCGCCTCTCACCATATCTCACCATATCTCACCACCGCTTCTCACCATATCTCACATATCTCACCATATTCACCATATCTCACCATATCTCACCACCGCCCTCTCACCATATCTCACCATATCTCACCATATCTCACCATATTTCACCATATCTCACCATATCTCACCATATCTCACCATATCTCACCACCGCCTCTCACCATATCTCACCATATCTCACCATATTTCACCATATCTCACCATATCTCACCATATCTCACCGCCGCCTCTCACCGCCGCCTCTCACCATATCTCACCATATCTCACCATATCTCACCATATTTCACCATATCTCACCACATCTCACCATATCTCACCATATCTCATCATATCTCACCATATCTCACCATATCTCACCATATTTCACCATATCTCACCATATCTCACCATATCTCACCATATCTCACCATCGCTTCTCACCATATCTCACCATATCTCACCACACCTTCTCACCATATCTCACCATCGCTTCTCGCCATATCTCACCATATCTCACCACACCTTCTCACCATATCTCACCACCACAGTTCACTATATCTCACCATATCTCATGACTATATCTCACCACATCTTCTCACCATATCTCACCACATCCTCTCATATCTAGCCACATCTTCTCACCATATCTCACCACATCTTCTCATCATACCTCACCACATCTTCTCATCATATCTCATCATACTTCACCACATCTTCTCACCATATCTCACCATATGTCACCACATCTTCTCATCATATCTCATCATACCTCACCACATCTTCTCACCATATCTCACCACATCTTCGCACCATATCCTCTCATACCTCACCACATCTTCTCATCATACTTCACCACATCTTCTCACCATATCTCACCATATATCAACACATCTTCTCATCATATCTCACCATACCTCACCACATTTTTCTCATCATATCTCATCATACTTCACCACATCTTCTCATCATATCTCATCATACTTTACCACATCTTCTCACCATATCTCACCAAATCTTCTCACCACATCTTCTCATCATATCTCATCATACTTCACCACATCTTCTCATCATATCTCATCATACCTCACCACATCTTCTCACCATATCTCACCACATCTTCTCACCATATCTCACCATACCTCACCACATCTTCTCATCATATCTCATCATACCTCACCACAACTTCTCATCATATCTCACCACATCGTCTCACCATATCTCACCATATGCCACCATATCTCACCATATTTCACCATATCTCACCATATCTCGCCATATCGCACCATGTCTCACCACCGCCTCTCACCATATCTCACCATATCTCACCATATTTCACCATATCTCACCATATCTCACCACCGCCTCTCACCATATCTCACCATATCTCACCATATCTCACCATATTTCACCATATCTCACCATATCTCACCATATCTCACCACCGCCTCTCACCATATCTCACCATATCTCACATATTTCACCATATCTCACCATATCTCACCATATCTCACCACCGCCCTCTCACCATATCTCACCATATCTCACCACCGCTTCTCACCATATCTCACCATATCTCACCATATTTTCACCATATCTCACCATATCTCACCACCGCCTCTCACCATATCTCACCATATCTCACCATATCTCACCATATTTCACAATATCTCACCATATCTCACCATATCTCACCACCGCCTCTTACCATATCCACCATATCTCACCATATTTCACCATATCTCACCATATCTCACCATATCTCACCGCCGCCTCTCACCATATCTCACCATATCTCACCACCGCTTCTCACCATATCTCACCATATCGCACCATATTTCACCATATCTCACCACATCTCACCATATCTCACCACCGCTTCTCACCATATCTCACCATATCTCACCACCGCTTCTCACCATATTTCACCATATCTCACCATATCTCACCATATCTCACCATATCTCATCATATCTCACCATATCTCACCATATCTCACTATATTTCACCATATCTCACCACATCTCACCATATCTCACCACACCTTCTCACCATATCTCACCACCGCTTATCGCCATATCTCACCATATTTCACCACACCTTCTCACCATATCTCACCACCACAGCTCACTATATCTCACCATATCTCATGACTATATCTCACCACATCTTCTCACCATATCTCACCACATCCTCTCATATCTAGCCACATCTTCTCACCATATCTCACCACATCTTCTCATCATACCTCACCACATCTTCTCATCATATCTCATCATACTTCACCACATCTTCTCACCATATCTCACCATATGTCACCACATCTTCTCATCATATCTCATCATACCTCACCACATCTTCTCACCATATCTCACCACATCTTCTCACCACATCCTCTCATACATCACCACATCTTCTCATCATACTTCACCACATCTTCTCACCATATCTCACCATGTCACCACATCTTCTCACCATATCTCACCATACCTCACCACATTTTCTCATCATATCTCATCATACTTCACCACATCTTCTCATCATATCTCATCATACTTTACCACATCTTCTCACCATATCTCACCACATCTTCTCACCACATCTTCTCATCATATCTCATCATACTTCACCACATCTTCTCATCATATCTCATCATACCTCACCACATCTTCTCACCATATCTCGCCACATCTTCTCACCATATCTCACCATACCTCACCACATCTTCTCATCATATCTCATCATACCTCACCACAGCTTCTCATCATATCTCACCACATCGTCTCACCATATCTCACCATATGTCACTGCATCTTCTGACAATCTCTTTATACATCCCATCACAATATCTGGCCAGTAACTCCTCAACTCAACTATTACCGCTCATGACATGCGATATGTTTCTTGTGATGTGTTCGTTGCAGTTCATGTGATATTTTGCGGTTGGCATGTTTTATGTTTGGATCCATAAAGGATATTCCTACCGATGTCAGGTGTTCTGACCTGTGATCATAACGATACCGTCGCATGGCAGATGCCTGACTGAGCTAATGCCATGTTTTCTGGCGTGCATCGTATCATATGATTATACCCACCCCGTGAGTTCCGACCGAGCCAGCTGCTACACAGCCCACCTGGGGCTGGTTGGCGGTATCCCACCCCGTGAGTTCCGACCGAGCCAGCTGCTACACAGCCCACCTGGCGCTGGTGGGCGGTATCCCACGCCGTGAGTTCCGACCGAGCCAGCTGCTATACAGCCCACCTGACGCTGGTTGGCGGAATCTTGTCAGTTGTCACTCACTCACCCGCCTGCTGCGTCTGCCTGCCGCAGTGACGCCCTGTGAGAAGGGCAAGGCTGGTGACGCCGGCAGGCCCGGTCTGTCGGGAGGGCTGGGACAGCCGGGACGACCCGGACCCGATGGGCGCCAGGGACCGACCGGACTGCTGGGACCCATCGGCTACCCGGGCCTGGACGGCCTGCCCGGATCCGCCGGTAAGAGAGCATGCTCGGATGCAGGCTGCACCCGCTCCAGATGCCATATAACATATCATTTGGTCACATCACACAGCGGTAGTCATTTCATGGCGACACCGTGTAATACATACTCAAAGGTAAATGTCATATTAGCGATAGGAGTAAAAGCGAGAAGAGCGATACAAAAGCGATTTGCTTACCGATTGGACGTTCTTTGCGGTGGAATTTTATCCATTGAAGGATGTCATGATA